>CM064524.1:35031856-35056846 GCA_032716605.1 Paralithodes platypus | reverse complement strand
ACCCATCCCCTAGCCAGGAAGCAGCTAGACTAGCATTCCATAGCCAGGAGCATGCTAGACTTGCGCATTCCCCCTAGCCAGGTAGCTAGCATCTAGACTTACCATTAAGCTCCCCCTAGCCAGGAAAGCCCAGCTAAACCTTAAGCGTATCCCCCAGACGGGAACGGTGGACTATGTTTTACCCAGACGCCCCACCATTGGCAGAGCTAGACTTACGCATCCCCCAGCCAGGAAGCAGCTAGGACTTACGCATCCCCCAGCCAGGAAGCAGCTAGACTTTGCATCCCCTAGGCAAGGTGGGTAGCAGCTAGACTTACGCATCCCCTAGCCAGAAAGCAGCTAGACTTACAATCCCCCAGACGAAGCAGCTATAATTTTCCACAGGGTCCAAGCAAGCAAGCTCAGATAGACTTACAAATCCCCCAGCCAGGAAGCAGCTAGACTTACGCATCCCCCCCAGCCAGGAATCAGCTAGACTTATGCATCCCCCGAGCCAGGAATCAGCTATCTACCCCCAGCATCCCCCAACCCAGATTAGCTAGACATCATCAGAGATGCCAGGAAGCAGCTAGACTTACGCAACCCCCAGCCAGGAAGCAGCTAGACATACTAGAGTTATGCATCCCCCCAGCCAGGAAGCATCTAGACTTACGCATCCCCCCCAGCCAGGAAGCAGCTAGACTTACGCATCCCCCCAGCCAGGAAGCAGCTAGACTTACGCCTCCCCCCTTCCAGGAAGCAGCTAGACTTACGCATCCCCCGGCCAGGAAGCAGCTAGACTTACGCATCCCCCATCCAGGAAGCAGCTAGACTTACGCATCCACCAGCCAGGAAGCAGCTAGGATTACGCACCCCCTAGCCAGGAAGCAGCTAGACTTACGCATCCCCCAGCCAGGAAGCAGACTAGACTTACGCATCCCCCCAGCCAGGAAGCAGCTTACGCATCCCCTAGCCAGGAAGCAGCTAGACTTACGCATCCCCTAGCCAGGAAGCAGCTAGACTTACGCATCCCCCCAGCCAGGAAGCAGCTAGACTTACGCATCCCCCCCAGCCACGAAGCAGCTAGACTTACAAACCCCCCCAGCCAGGAAGCCTTACGCATCCCCTAGCCAGGAAGCAGCTAGACTTACGCATCCCCTAGCCAGGAAGCAGCTAGAATGCATCCTCCAGCCAGGAAGCAGGTAGCCTTACACATCCCCTAGCCAGGAAGCAGCTAGAGCAGCTAGACTTACGCAACCCCCCCAGCCAGCAAGCAGCTAGATTTACGCATCCCCCCAGCCAGGAAGCAGCTAGACTTACAAACCCCCCAGCCAGGAAGCCGCAGGTAGCTAGACTTTCGCATCCCCCTGCCAGGAAGCAAGCAGCTAGACTTACGCATCCCCCCCAGCCAGCAAGCAGCAAGACTTAGACTTACGCATTTCCCAGCCAGGAAGCATCTAGACTTCTCGCTCCCCAGCCAGTGAGCAGCTAGACTTACGCATCACCTAGCCAGGAACCAGCTAGAAACGGCCAGTAAGCAGCTAGACTTACGCATTCCCCCAGCCAGGAAGCAGCTAGACTTACGCATGCCCCTAGCCAGGTAGCAGCTAGACTTACGCATCCCCTAGCCAGGAAGCAGCTAGACTTACGCATCCCCCCAGCCAGGAAGCAGCTAGACTTTCGCATGCCCCCCTGCCAGGAAGCAGCTAGACTTACGCATCCCCCCCAGCCAGGAAGCAGCTAGACTTATGCATCCCCCCAGCCAGGAGGCAGCTAGACTTACGCATCCCCCCAGCCAGGAAAGAGTAAGACTTACGCATCCCCCAGCCAGGGAGCAACTAGACTTACGCATCCCCCAAGCCAGGAAGCAGCTAGACTTACGCTCCCCCCTCAGCCAGGAAGCAGCTAGACTTACGCATCCCCCAGCCAGGAAGCAGCTAGAGTTACGCATCCCCCCAGCCAGGAAGCAGCTAGACTTACGCATCCCCTAGCCAGGAAGCAGCTAGACTTACGCATCCCCCAGCCAGGAAGCAGCTAGACTTACGCATCCCCCCCAGCCAGGAAGCAGCTAGACTTACGCATTCCCCAGCCAGGAAGGAAGCAGCTAGACTTACGCTCCCCCCAGCCAGGAAGCAGCTAGACTTACGCATCCCCCCAGCCAGGAAGCTAGCTTAGTAGCATTCCTAGTCAGGAAGCAGCTAGACTTACGCATTCCTAGCCAGGGAAGCAGCTAGACTAGATACGCATCCCCCCAGCCAGGAAGCTTACGCATCCCCTAGCCAGGAAGCAGCTAGACTTACGCCTCCCCCCAGCCAGGAAGCACTTACGCATCCCCTAGCCAGGAAGCAGCTAGACTTACGCATCCCCCCCTGCCGCGAGCAGCTAGGCATACCCCCAGCCAGGAAGCAGCTAGACTTACGCATCCCGCAGCTAGACTTACGCATCCCCCAAGCCGGGAAGCAGCTAGACTTACGCATCCCACCCAGCCAGGAAGCAGCTAGACTTACTCATCCCCTAGCCGGGAAGCAGCTAGACTTACGCATCCCACCCAGCCAGGAAGCAGCTAGATTTACGCATCCCCCCCAGGAAGCAGCTATACTTACGCATCCCCTAGCCAGGAAGCAGCTAGACTGCATCCCCTAGCCAGGACCCTAGCCAGGTAGCAGGTAGACTTACGGATTCCCTAGCCAGGAAGCAGCTAGACTTACGCATCCCACCAGCCAGGAAGCAGCTAGACTTTACGCATCCCCCACCCACGAAGCAGCTAGACTTACGCATACCCCCAGCCAGAGGAAGCAGCTAGACTTACGCATCCCCCCAGCCAGGAAGCAGCTAGACTTACGCATCCCCCCAGCCAGGAAGCAGCTAGACTTACGCATCCCCCCCAGCCAGGAAGCAGCTAGAACTTACGCATCCCCAGCCAGGAAGCAACGCATCCCCACCAGGAAGCAGCAAGACTTACAAACCCCCCAAGCCAGGAAGCAGCTAGACTTACGCATCCCCTAGCCAGGAAGCAGCTAGACTTACGCATCCCCCCCAGCCAGGAAGCAGCTAGACTTACGCATCCCCCCAGCCACGAAGCAGGCTAGACTTACGCATCCCCCAGCCAGGAAGCAGCTAGACTAGCTAGACTTTCGCATCCCCCATCCAGGAAGCAGCTAGAGCTAGATTACGCATCCCCTAGCCAGGAAGCAGCTAGACTTACGCATTCCCAGCCAGGAAAGCAGCTAGGCGCATCCCCCCCAGCCAGGAAGCAGCTAGACTTACAAAACCCCCCTGCCAGGAAGCAGCTAGACTTACGCATCCCCAAGCCGGGGAGCAGCTAGACTTAGGAAGCAGCTAGACTTACACATCCCCTAGCCGGGAAGCAGCTAGACTTACGCATCCCACCCAGCCAGGAAGCAGCTAGACTTACTCATCCCCTAGCCGGGAAGCAGCAGCTAGCAGCTAGACTTACGCATCCCCCCCCCCCAGGAAGCTAGAATCCCCCCAGCCAGGAAGCAGCTAGACTTACGCATCCCCCAGCCAGGAAGCAGCTAGACTTACGCATCCCCCTAGCCAGAACGCAGCTAGACTTACGCATCCCCTAGCCAGGAAGCAGCTAGACTTACGCATCCCCCCAGCCAGGAAGCAGCTAGACTTACGCATCCCCCCAGCCAGGAAGCTAGACTTACATCCCCCCAGCCAGGAAGCAGCGAGACTTTTGCATCGCCCCATTCAGGAAGCAGCTAGACTTCTTACGCAGCCCCTAGCCAGGAAGCAGAGCAGC
The DNA here is from genome assembly GCA_032716605.1 of Paralithodes platypus. NCBI lineage: Eukaryota > Metazoa > Arthropoda > Malacostraca > Decapoda > Lithodidae > Paralithodes > Paralithodes platypus. Next base: position 35,053,098 of record CM064524.1, on the reverse strand, counting down.
TAGACTTACGCATCCCTCCAGCCAGGATGCAGCTAGACTTACGCCGCCCCTAGCCAGGAAGCAGCTAGACTTACAAATCCCCCCAGCCCAGCTAGACTTACGCATCCCCTAGCCAGGAAGCAGCTAGACTTACGCATCCCCCCAGCCAGGAAGCAGCTAGACTTACGCATCGCTAGACTTACGCATCCCCCCAGCCAGGAAGCAGCTAGGCTTACGCATCCCCTAGCCAGGTAGCAGCTAGACTTACAAATCCCCCTAGCCAGAGCAGCTACACTTACGCATCCCCTAGCCAGGAAGCAGCTAGACTTACAAACCCCCCAGCCAGGAAGCAAGCTAGACTTACGCATCCAGCCACATAGCCAGGAAGCAGCTAGACTTACGCATCCCCCCAGCCAAGAAGCAGCTAGACTTACGCATCCCCCCAGCCAGGAAGCAGCTAGACTTACGCATCCCCCCAGCCAGGAAGCAGCTTACGCATCCCCCTAGCCAGGAAGCAGCTAGAGTTACGCATCCCCCCAGCCAGGAAGCAGCTAGACTTACGCATCCCCCAGCCAGGAGCTAGACTTACATCCCCCCAGCCAGGAAGCAGCATGCCCTAGCCAGGAAGCCCCTACACTTTCGCATCCCCCCAGCCAGGACAGCAGCTAGACTTATGCATCCCCTAACCAGGAAACAGCTAGACTTACGCATCCCCCCAGTCAGGAAGCAGCTAGAAGCTAGACTTACGCATCCCCCAGCCAGGAAGCAGCTAGACTTACGCATCCCCCAGCCAGGAAGCAGCTAGACCTTACGCATCCCCCCAGCCAGGAAGCAGCTAGACTTACGCATCCCCCCAGCCAGGAAGCAGCTAGACTACGCATCCCCCCAGCCAGGAAGCAGCTAGACGCATCCCCCCAGCCAGGAAGCAGCTAGACTTACGCATCCCCCCAGCCAGGACAGCAGCTAGACTTACAGCATCCCCTAGCCCAGGAAGCAGCTAGACTTACGCATCCCCCCCTAGCCAGGAAGAAGCTAGACTTTCGCATCCCCCCCATCCAGGCAGCAGCTAGAACTACGCATCGCACCATCCAGGAAGCAGCTAGACTACGCATCCCCACCAGCCAGGAAGCAGCTAGACTTACGCATGCCCCAGGCCAGGAAGCAGCTAGACTTACGCATCCCCTAGCAGGAAGCAGCTAGATATACGCATCCCCCCTAGCCAGGAATGAGCTAGACTTACGCATCCCCAGCCAGGAAGCAGCTAGACTTACGCATCCCCCCAGCCAGGAAGCAGCTAGACTTACGCATCCCCCCCCAGGAGCAGCTAGACTTACGCATCCCCCCAGCCAGGAAGCAGCTAGACTTACGCATCCCCCAGCCAGGAGCAGCTAGTTACGCATCCCCCAGCCAGAAGCAGCTAGACTTACGCATCCCCCCAGCCAGGAAGCAGCTAGACTTACGCATCCCCCGCCCAGCCAGCTAGACTTACGCATCCCCCCAGCCAGGAAGCAGTTAGACTTATGCATCCTCCCCAGGCAGGAAGCAGCTAGACTTACAAGCTAGACTTACGCATCCCCCAGCCAGGAAGCTAGACTAGACTTACGCATCCCCCCAGCCAGGAAGCAGCTAGACTTACGCATCCCCCAGCCCAGAAGCAGCTACGCATCCCCTAGCCAGGATGCAGCTAAACTACACATCCCCTCGCCAGGAAGCAGCTAGACTTACGCATCCCCCACCCAGGAAGCAGAGCTAGACTTACGCATCCCCCAGCCAGGAAGCAGCTAGACTTACGCATCCCCCCAGCCAGGAAGCAGCTAGACTTACGCATCCCCCCAGCCAGGAAGCAGCTAGACTTACGCATCCCCCCCAGCCAGGAAGCAGCTAGACTTACGCATCCCCCCAGCCAGGAAGCAGCTAGATTTTCGCATCCCCTAGCCAGGTAGCAGCTAGACTTACGCATCCCCTAGCCAGGAAGCAGCTAGACTTACGCATCCCCCCAGCCAGGAAGCAGCTAGACTTACGCATCCCCCCAGCCAGGAAGCAGCTAGACTTACGCATCCCCTAGCCAGGAAGCAGCTAGATTTTTGCATCCCCCCCAGCCAGGAAGCAGCTAGACTTACAAACCCCCCAGCCAGGAAGCAGACTTTCGCATCCCCCCCGCCACGAAGCAGCTAGACTTCGAACCCCTAGCCAGGAAGCAGCTAGACTTACAAACCCCCCCAGCCAGGAAGCAACTAGACTTATGCATCCCACAGCCAGGAAGCAGCTAGATTTACGCATCTCCTAGCCAGGAAGCATCTAGACTTACGCATCCCCCCAGCCAGGAAGCAGCTAGACTTACGCATCCCCCCAGCCAGGAAGCAGCTAGACTTACACATCCCCTAGCCAGGAAGCAGCTAGACTTACGCATCCCCCCCAGCCAGGAAGCAGCTAGACTTACGCATCCCCTGGCCAGGAAGCAGCTAGACTTACGCATCCCCCAGCCAGGAAGCAGCTAGACTTATGCATCCCCCCTGCCAGGAAGCAGCTAGACTTACGCATCCCCCCAGCCAGGAAGCAGCTAGACTTACGCATCCCCCAGCCAGGAAGCAGCTAGACTTACGCATCCCACAGCCAGGAAGCAGCTAGACTTACGCATCCCCTAGCCAGGAAGCAGCTAGACTTACGCATCCCCCCAGCCAGGAAGCAGCTAGACTTACGCATCCCCCCCAGCCAGGAAGCAGCTAGTCTTACGCACCTCCAGCCAAGAAGCAGCTAGACTTTCGCATCCCCACAGCCAGGAAGCAGCTAGACTTACGCATCCCCCCAGCCAGGAAGCAGCTAGACTAACACATCCCCCAGCCAGGAAGCAACTAGACTTATGCATCCCCCGGCCAGGAAGCAGCTAGACTTACGCATCCCCCCCAGCCAGGAAGCAGCTAGACTTACGCATCCCCCAGCCAGGAAGCAGCTAAGCAGCTAGACTTACGCATCCCCTAGCCAGGAAGCAGCATCCCCCAGCCAGGAAGAAGCAGCTAGACTTACGCATCCCCCCAGCCAGGAAGCAGCTAGACTTACGCATCCCCCTGCCAGGAAGCAGCTAGACTTACGCATCCCCCCAGCCAGGAAGCAGCTAGACTTACGCATCCCCCCAGCCAGGAAGCAGCTAGACTTACGCATCCCCCAGCCAGGAAGCAGCTAGACTTACGCATCCCCTAGCCAGGAAGCAGCTAGACTTTCGCATCCCCTAGCCAGGTAGCAGCTAGACTTACGCATCCCCTAGCCAGGAAGCAGCTAGACTTACGCATCCCCCCAGCCAGGAAGCAGCTAGACTTACGCATCCCCTAGCCAGGAAGCAGCTAGACTTTCGCATCCCACAGCCAGGAAGCAGCTAGACTTACGCATCCCCTAGCCAGGAAGCAGCTAGACTTACGCATCCCCCCCAGCCACGAAGCAGCTAGACTTACAAACCCCCCAGCCAGCCCGGAAGCCAGCTAGACTTACACATCCCCTAGCCAGGAAGCAGCTAGACTTACGCATCCCCTAGCCAGGAAGCAGCTAGACTTACACATCCCCTAGCCGGGAAGCAGCTAGACTTACGCATCCCACCCAGCCAGGAAGCAGCTAGACTTTCGCATCCCCCCCAGCCAGGAAGCAGCTAGACTTACAAACCACCCTAGCCCGGAAGCCGCTACTCTTACGCATACCCTAGCCAGGAAGCAGCTAGACTTACGCATCCCCCCAGCCAGGAAGCAGCTAGACTTACGCATCCCCCCAGCCAGGAAGCAGCTAGACTTACGCATCCCCTAGCCAGGAAGCAGCTAGACTTACGCATCCCCTAGCCAGGAAGCAGCTAGACTTACGCATCCCCTAGCCAGGAAGCAGCTAAACGTACGTATCTCCCCAGCCAGGAAGCAGCTAGACTTACGCATCCCCTAGCCAGGAAGCAGCTAGACTTACGCATCCCCCATCCAGGAAGCAGCTAGAGTTACGCATCCACCAGCCAGGAAGCAACTAGACTTACGCACCCCCTAGCCAGGAAGCAGCTAGAATTACCCATCCCCCCAGCCAGGAAGCAGCTAGACTTACGCATCCCCCCAGCCAGGAAGCAGCTAGACTTACGCATCCCCTGGCCAGGAAGCAGCTAGACTTACGCACCCCCTAGCCCGGAAGCACATCTCACTACAACCTATGTCCCCTACACTACATCTGTCTTATAGTTACCTAAGAACATCTCTCACTATAACTTATATCCCCTACACTACATCTATCTACAAAAATGAAAATTAACTTCCTATCTTCGATTATTTGGTTGAATATAATTGACAACCTTGTGAAGTACATTGATTTGTTTTATAGTTAAGCTGGTACAGCTATGAAATATCGATTAAATGAGTATAATGTACAAATCAATGAGACTATATGCGTTTTTACATCTTTCTTTAAAACTTGCTAACGAATAGGAGATAAACTAGATACATAATGATGGTGAGATTAGTTAGTAGTGGTGATAGAGAAGATGGTGGTGGATAGAGATTGTGAAGATAGTGGTAGTGGTGAAGATGGAGATTCGTGATACTAAAGATGGTTTTGGTGAAGATGATGCAAGTCGTAATGAAGATGGTGGTGGTTCAGAGTATTATGTTATGTTTGTAATAGGGGAGAGCATAAGGTGAATCTAGATGTGAGGCTGGATGTGGAAATATTGGAACAAGTCGAATGTTTAAAATATCTAGGGGGAACGATAAGCAGGAGTGGAGGTATGGAAATGGAGGTAAAACAGAGAGTGTGTGAAGGAAGGAAGGTTTTCGGAGCAATGGGAAGTATGTGGAAGACGAGAAATCTCGGAGTGAAAGTAAAAAGTGCACTGTATCAAGGAATTGTTGTGCCAACAGTGATGTATGGGGCTGAGCCATGGGCTCTGAAGAAAAAGGAGAAAAGAGGGCTGAATGTGATGGAGATGAGCTGCTTGAGGAGTATGTGTGGAGTTACTCGTAGAGACAGATTGAGGAATGAAGATATACGTAGGAGAGTGGGGCAGCAGGAACATTTGTCAGCCAGAGTGGACAGAAGGGTGCTGAGCTAGTATGGTCATGCTGAACGAATGGGAGATGAAAGGCTTACGAAGAGAATATGTGAGTCAGGTACAAGGGGAGATAGAAGGGCAGGAAGACCCCCCATTGAGATGGAGAGACTGTGTAAGAAAAGCTTTGGATGATAGAGGAATGACTATAGATCAGCAGGGGAAGTGGTGGTGGACAGGAGTGAATGGAGAATGCTTGTGAATAGTTGAGTGAACACGTGGTCATTTGGAGTAAGGGGTCGGGTGCAAGTTGGACTAGATAATAGTCCATCAGGCGCCTGGCCCGGGGAGACGATTAATATGAAGGGTGCGCCTGGAAGTGTGGTGGGAGGGCGTGTGGCTTTGGCTCCGCTGCATGTCTGCCTGCCGAGATCGGAACTTCTCCGGGTGGTCGGGGGCCGGGGGAGTGCTGGAGCGACCTTGGTGACCCTGGTCTCTGGGTCTTCTCCTGGGTGACCTGGATGTGTGTGAGTTTGTGCTTTTTATCTGTGTTTATTCGTTGTTTATGTTGTTTTTGTGTTTTCCCTGTTCTTGCTCTGTCTTGAGTCGGCTACCCCCAAAATGGGGATTGGGCCTGAGCATAATATACAGTAGATAGATAGATTGTAGTGAAGATGCTAGTGCTAATAAAGATTGACTGTGGTGGTTAGGTGGTAGATATGATAATGATAGAAGTAATGATGATGGTGGTAATGATGATGGTGGTGGTGATAATGCTGATAGTGGTGATGATGATGGTAGTGGTGATAATGCTGATAGTGGTGATGATGATGGTGGTGGTGGTGATAATGCTGATAGTGGTGATGATGATGGTGGTGGTGATAATGCTGATAGTGGTGATGATGATGGTGGTAATAATGATGGTGGTAATGGCGATGGTGTAGATGGTGGATGTGGTGTAGTGTTGATAGTGACAATGATAGTGATAATGATGATAGTGGTAATGATGAAGATGGGGGTTGTGGTAATAATGATGGTGGTGGTAAAGATGGTAGATGTGAAAGTGATGATGGTGGTGGTGGTGTAGGCTAGATGGTGTTTGTGGTGATGATGGTGGTGGTGTAGGCTAGATGGTGTTTGTGGTAATGATGATGATGGTGGTGGTGTAGGCTAGCTGGTGTTTGTGGTGATGATGATGGTGGTGGTGTAGGCTAGAAGGTGTTTGTGGTAATGATGATGATGGTGGTGGTGTAGGCTAGATGGTGTTTGTGGTGATGATGGTGGTGGTGTAGGCTAGATGGTGATGGTGGTGGTGTAGGCTAGATGGTGTTTGTGGTAATTATGATGATGGTGGTGTAGGCTAGATGGTGTTTGTGGTAATGCTGATGATGGTGGTGGTGTAGGCTAGATGGTGTTTGTGGTAATGATGATGATGGTGGTGGTGTAGGCTAGATGGTGTTTGTGGTGATGATGATGGTGGTGGTGGTGTACAGTAGGCTAGATGGTGTTTGTGGTAATGATGATGGTGGTGGTGTAGGCTAGATGGTGTTTGTGGTGATGGTGGTGGTGGTGTAGGCTAGATGGTGTTTGCGGTAATGATGATGATGATGGTGGTGGTGTAGGCTAGATGGTGTTTGTGGTGATGATGATGATGGTGGTGTAGGCTAGATGGTGTTTGTGGTAATGCTGATGGTGGTGGTGGTGTAGGCTAGATGGTGTTTGTGGTGTAGGCTAGATGGTGTTTGTGGTAATGCTGATGATGGTGGTGGTGTATGCTAGATGGTGTTTGTGGTAATGATGATGGTGGTGGTGGTAATGATGATGGTGGTGGTGGTGTAGGCTAGATGGTGTTTGTGGTAATGCAGATGGTGGTGGTGGTGTAGGCTAGATGATGTTTGTGGTAATGCTGATGATGGTGGTGGTGTAGGCTAGATGGGGTTTGTGGTAATGATGGTGGTGGTGGTAATGATGATGATGGTGGTGGTGTATGCTAGATGGTGTTTGTGGTAATGATGATGGTGGTGGTGGTAATGATGGTGGTGGTGGTGGTGTAGGCTAGATGGTGTTTGTGGTAATGCAGATGGTGGTGGTGGTGTAGGCTAGATGGTGTTTGTGGTAATGCTAATGATGGTGGTGGTGTAGGCTAGATGGTGTTTGTGGTAATGATGATGGTGGTGGTGGTAATGATGATGATGGTGGTGGTGTAGGCTAGATGGTGTTTGTGGTAATGCTGATGATGGTGGTGGTGTAGGCTAGATGGTGTTTGTGGTAATGATGATAGTGGTGGTGTAGGCTAGATGGTGTTTGTGGTAATGCTGATGATGGTGGTGGTGTAGGCTAGATGGTGTTTGTGGTAATGATGATAGTGGTGGTGTAGGCTAGATGGTGTTTGTGGTTATTGATGATGATGGTGGTGGTGGTGTAGGCTAGATGGTGTTTGTGGTAATGATGATGATGGTGGTGGTGTAGGCTAGATGGTGTTTGTGGTAATGCTGATGATGGTGGTGGTGTAGGCTAGATGGTGTTTGTGGTAATGATGATAGTGGTGGTGTAGGCTAGATGGTGTTTGTGGTAATGCTGATGATGGTGGTGGTGTAGGCTAGATGGTGTTTGTGGTAATGATGATAGTGGTGGTGTAGGCTAGATGGTGTTTGTGGTATTGATGATGGTGGTGGTGGTGTAGGCTAGATGGTGTTTGTGGTAATGATGATGATGGTGGTGGTGTAGGCTAGATGGTGTTTGTGGTAATGCTGATGATGGTGGTGGTGTAGGCTAGATGGTGTTTGGGGTAATGATGATAGTGGTGGTGTAGGCTAGATGGTGTTTGTGGTAATGCTGATGATGGTGGTGGTGTAGGCTAGATGGTGTTTGTGGTAATGATGATAGTGGTGGTGTAGGGTAGACGGTGTTTGTAGTAGTGATGGTTGTGTTGAATATCGCCAAACTAATGGGCCTTACGTCTTATAATCCCAAAGCAAATGGGGCTTAACACAAGGGAGAAAGGGGAACAGAAACACGACCCATCTCCCCTTAAAAGGTTTAACCCTTTCAGTCCCTATTTTGTCCCTATTTTGATTATTCTATATACAAATTAATTTCTGCTGGTAAATTTAAATACATATGTTGCATCTACCGTTCCCCAAATACTCCTCCAGAGCAAAGTCTTTTTGATTCTCTGTCCTCACAACTCAGTGTCCTCAACTTAAATGCTTCTTCTGAAATCACTGTGTTGGGTGATTTTAATGTCCATAATGTTGAATGGCTCACTCATTCAGCCAGGACTGATGATGCTGGTCTTGAATGTGAGCTATTTGCAGACTCATTTAATCTCATTCAACTAGTCAACCAACCCACCCGTGTACCAGATAATCCTAATCATAATTCCCACCTACTGGACTTATTTTTAACAACCAATTCAGAAAATTATGATGTTACAGTGAGGTCCCCACTTGGATCTTCTGATCACTGTCTGATACAGGCCACCTGTCTATCACCTACCACACCTTCCCACTCTGAACCTGTTTTGGTGACTAAATGGCATTACGATAGGGCAGACTGGGAGGGTCTTCAAGGTTTCTTTATTGATATTCCCTGGACCTCTTTCTTTTCTAATGATGCACACTCCACCTTGAGCCACATACAAGATTTTGTAAAAATTGGAATGGAAACTTTTATTCCTCATCAAAAGTACAGTAAAAGATCTAATTCACCTAAATGGTTTGACCATAATTGTGCTAGAGTAACTGAACAAAAAGCAATAGCCTACAATGCATACACAAGATCAAAAACACATGAAGCCTTTAATTACTTTAGAAACATCAGAAATCATGCCAAAACTGTATTAAACCTAACTAAATCAAACTTTCTCCATAAGCAGGCAAATAAACTTCTAAATAATCCAAATGATAACAAAATATTTTGGTCTACTCTTAACTCATTCAAATCCAACTTCAATACTGCTTCATCCATTCCACCATTAAAATCTCCGACTGGCAATCTTGTAAGTGACCCACGAGGTAAAGCTAACCTTCTTGCAGATATTTTCTCCACCAACTCAACCTTAGATGAAATAAATCAAGATGTCCCTGTACTTAATTTTAATTCACCTGAAATTCCCTCACTTAAGATCCACACCAGACATGTCAAAACTATTTTGCAGAATCTCTCAGTAGATAAGGCTCCTGGTCCAGATGAAATTCCTCCAATAGTACTTAAGAATTGCTCCTTGGTGCTCGCTCCTGTATTGGCAAAATTTTTCCGTCTGTGTACTCATACCTCATGCTTCCCAGTACCCTGGAAAGAAGCAAACATCCATCCAGTTCCTAAAAAAGGTGCCTCTTCAGATCCATCAAACTACAGACCAATAGCTATAACTTCCACTCTTGGCAAAGTTTTTGAAATTATATTAAATAATCACATAATTAAGCATCTGGAGAATAATAAATTAATCAGTGATAGGCAATATGGTTTTAGACGATGTCGATCAACTGCAGACATTCTTTGCCTTCTTACGCATCAAATCAACCAAGCTACAGACCAACATGGTGAAACACATACAATAGCACTGGATATATCAAAGGCATTTGATAGAGTCTGGCATCAATCCTTATTGTCGAAGATGTCACACTACGGCCTTGCATCATTAGTTCCACTAATTTCTTCTTATCTTCATAACAGAAAAATATGTGTAATGGTAGATGGCCTTTATTCTCAATTTCACTCAATAAATGCTGGTGTTCCCCAGGGATCAGTTTTGGCCCCAACTCTGTTCCTCATTCATATCAATGATCTCATATCTACCACTCATAATCCAATACATTCCTACGCAGATGACTCAACACTCCACAGTTCCTTCACATTTACCAATTCTTTCACCCAACCCGATCTTATAAATTCAAAAATAAACACTGCAATTTCTCTGAACCAGGACCTTTCTAGAATTAATGAATGGGGACAAGAGAATCTAGTTTCCTTTAATGCACAGAAAACCAAGTACATTCAATTTTCTAACCGACAGAATCTCACTGACTCCCATATATTTTTTAATGATGTAAATATTCCCACTTCCCCTAGTATTGACATTCTCGGTGTAACATTAACTACTAACTTGAGCTGGACACATTATGTTAGAAGCATTGCTAAGAATGCCTCTAAAAAACTGGGACTCCTGTACAGAGTTCGAGAATTCTTCACTGACGAGCAGTTGGCCGTAATATATAAAAGTCATGTGCGCTCTCAGATGGATTACTGTTCACCTCTGTGGGGTGGAAGTGGAGTGGTTGCATTGAGGCAGTTGGACAAAATTCAAAATAAAGCTATTAGATTAATCAATAACCCTGCAATCACACAGGACCTTCCTACATTAGCCATACGAAGAAACGTTGCATCCCTTGCATTATTCTACAGATATTTTCACAGCAATTGTTCCGAGGAACTTGCTTCAATTGTGCCGCCTCTCCACATCTTTCCCCGTAGAACTAGGGCAGCTGAGAGCGTCCATGAATTTACACTTTCTCCTCCACAATGCAGAACTTCTGCTTATCAGAATTCATTTATCCCCAGAGCTACTACTCTTTGGAATTCACTTCCCTCGAATTGCTTTCCACAAACTTACAATCAACAAATGTTTAAATCCAGTTGTTACAAACATTTTATGAATGGAGGATGCCTTTAGGCACATGGACCTTTTTGTTTTATCTGTGTTTTTCCTTCCTCCGTTCATTGTCTCTTTAAAAAAAAAAAAAAAAAAAAAAAAAAGTACCGGTGACGTTTTATTATATTTTTGGCCAGCATTATTTAGACGATTTTATGCAGTTTAATACAGACGTATGGTAGCTGAAGGAGAGGCAGACCGTTTTTCTGGACCCCCTTCTCCCTAATGTTTAGCCCCACTAGTTTTGAAATGATAAGACATTCGGCCCATTAGTTTGTCGATTTTAACACCTTTCCCCCCATTTCGTTGTCAATTTTAAGACCTTTTGTGCCATTTAGGTATCGATTATTTCCTGGCAAGCTAAAGCGAGCCTGCAATTTTAAGAGGAACCGGCCTTCTAAGACGCTCTCACAGACCTTCATGACTTAGTCAAGCATTTTCAGGACCCTTATAGCAGTTTCCAGGGGAGCCCAACTCTGAAATCACCAGATAGTGCCTCCAGAACCATAAAAAAAAAAGGAAAGGCTTCATTAACACAGAGCCCTGGTGGACTCCAACGCGAACTGAAAACTCATCACTCAGTACCGGTACATCTTTCACCCTCACTGCCGTTTGTGAGTCCTCATACATCTTCATTATCACACAAATACCTTCATGACCTGGATTGTGCCTTGTCCTAGCATGAAACCAAACTGCATATCGTCAATATCATACCTTCAAACACTTTCTCACAGACCTTCATGACTTGATCAAGTATTTTCAGGCCCTATAATTTTCCCTATCCAATGAGTCCCCTTTGCTGGTATACAGTATATAATGTACTTTTGTGCCATTCATCAGAGATTACTCCCTCTCTGATGATGAAGTTAATTAGCTCATTAACTCCTTTCTCACCTGAGACCTTAATCATCTCAGCTAGAATGCCAAAGCATCCTGCAGCTTTTCTGTCCTTCATTAAGTTATTGCACTGCTTACAAAAGCTGGCACAATCACAGGGAAGGGGGAGTATTGGCTTTTCGTTGCTAAGCTGCTCTATTCCATTCAAATTCCATGTTAAATAATCTTTCGTAGTGTACGGTATCTTCCAAGAATCTATAATTTCTTTGTCAGCGGAAACAATTGTTCAAGTATATATTTTCCCTGTGAAACCAATTTAACTTCATAATGACAATTATATAGGCCTATATAAAGAAAAAACAATATATTTTACATAATTTATTGCATATCTTACATATTTAAAAAGATATTTATTAAAATAGTTTAACCAGACCACTGAGTTCCCCAAAAAAACTCTTATAGGGCTGGCCTGAAGGATTAGATCAAGATGGACAACCAATCAAGATATGATAGGCAGGGAGAGGGGCAAGAGGTGATCAAATCTTCATTAAGTTATTGCACTGCTTACAAAAGCTGGCACAATCACAGGGAAGGGGGAGTATTGGATTTTCGTTGCTAAGCTGCTCTATTCCATTCAAATTCCATGTTAAATAATCTTTCGTAGTGTACGGTATCTTCCAAGAATCTATAATTTCTTTGTCAGCGGAAACAATTGTTCAAGTATATATTTTCCCTGTGAAACCAATTTAACTTCATAATGACAATTATATAGGCCTATATAAAGAAAAAACAATATATTTTACATAATTTATTGCATATCTTACATATTTAAAAAGATATTTATTAAAATAGTTTAACCAGACCACTGAGTTCCCCAAAAAAAACTCTTATAGGGCTGGCCTGAAGGATTAGATCAAGATGGACAACCAATCAAGATATGATAGGCAGGGAAGGGCAAGAGGTGAACAAATCTAGGAAGGTGAAGATACGCAGACATTTCTCACCATTTCACCAATTCAGCCACACCACATGAGTTCCACAGCAGAACTCTTATAGGGTAGGGCCGAAGGGTGAGTCAAGAACTGCTACGCTGCAGCACCAATTAAGAAATAATCAAGGTCGAAGAATGAGAAATCAGGTCTAAGGAAGAAATAAATCACACCGAGATACACACATAATACACCACTGAGGGGAATCGAGTCAGCTTGACCGCACCAGCGACCATAGACACAAATAAAGTCAGGAGCCAATAAACTAGCCAGGCCAGGGTGGCATATGATATAGGCCGTCCGGAGGACAACCGAATTAGACTGAATAAGAATAGAAGGGGAAAAACATACAAAAAGGGGCATTCAAATTTCAATGGAAATTCACTATGATATCTTTACTATGTGGGAATAACTTTCACCTTCATATTTCCTCATCTCTTAGCATAAACATGATCAATTAGTGTGCCATTTTCAGTTGTTGGTTGTGTTACATGTTGAAAGTATCCACGCTTTTCCATTAAATTTGCAATAGAAGAGTTAGATTGGATGTTTTCACAATGCAACCAATTGGGTATTTGTCTAGTTCATTTAGCAAATTACTTAAATTTACTCTAAAATAATTAAGTCCATATGAAATAGGTCTGTATATAGGGACAGGTTTGTCCTATAGAAAAGTATAGCCAACACTGTTCTCTACCCACTAAAAGCTGAACCAGTGGAAGGTATTATGCGTGTTTGCATACCTTCCCTCAATTTCAGTCAGGCTATATTTGGATGATAATTTGAACTCAATTTGACCTATCTCAGAATAGTAGTATGGGAATTTCATGCTTTTCCTTATTGTGAAGGCAATCATTATTATATAAAAACACTTACCCTAATAATACATGTACCAGGTTGTTCTCTATATTTTAAGATTATACTCGTTATATAAAAGGCTTGCATGGCTGCATGATAAAAAAAAATCTTTGATTCACTCTTCTTGACTTTTTCTATATTGCAGGCCATGCTTTTGTTCCTCCTAATTCCTTTTCTATTATTTCCACTCCTCAAGTGAGGTACTGTAGAGGTGATTCTCTTGGTCCCAACTGTAGAGGTATTGTAAATGGTGGCCAGACACGCCCGTGGCAGCCTTTCACACCCAACCTATCTTGTCCTATCTAATTTTATGTTGAACTCTATTGTTCTTGATCCCACTATAGGACTTGGTAGCCTATTCCACATATCTACAACTCTGTTACTAAACGAATAGAGGCAGATCCCTTACACCCCCAGTTTCTCTCTGTCGCTGGTTTGCTTGCACATCGGTACAAATGAAGCAGATCCCTTACACATGCAACTAAGTTGAACATGGGAATCTGCAGACAAGTGGCCCACAAAAGGCAGATCCCTTTCACATCCAACCCATTTTGTCCATATGTCTATCTGATTTTATCTTGAAATTCTTTATTGTTCTTGATCCCACTATAGCACTAGGTAGCCTATTTCACATATCTACGACTCTGTTACGAGAGAGGCAGATCCCTTACACAGCCAATCTCTCTCTCTCTCTCTCTTATTTGCACACTGGTACAAATGAGGCAGATCCCTTACACATGCTACCAAGCTGAAAATGGGAGTCTGCAGAGAGCCGATTGGCCCACACACGGCAGATCCCTTTCACACCCAACCTATCTCGTCCTATCAAATTTTATGTTGAAGCTCTATTGTTATTGATCCCACTATAGCACTTGGTAGCCTATTCCACATATCTACAACTCTTTTACCAAGTGAATAGAGGCAGATCCTTTACACAGCCAATCTCTTTCTCTCTCGCTCTTGTTTGTTTTGCACACCGGTAAAAATGAGGCAGATCCCTCACACATGCAACTAAGATGAAAATGGGAGTCTGCAGAGAGCCAAGTGGCCCACATAAGGCAGATCCCTTTCACACCCAACCCATCTCATAAACGTTACCTGTTATTTACACTACTTACTATAGCCTACACCCATGTTATCATATACCTGCAACCAAAACACAATTGTAAGAAATAGGAACATAGGAAAATGGGAGTCTGTAGAGAGCCAATTGGCCCACACATGACAGATCCTTTTCACACCCAACCCATCTCATAACAACTCTCTCTCATTTATCTGTCTTCCTTACATTTATGACATCCTAGTCTCTCTCTCTCTCTCACAAATGAGAACATAAGAAAACTGGAGTCTGCAGAGAGCCGATTGGCCCACACATGTCAGATCCCTTTCACACCCAACCCATCCCGCACTCTCTCTCTCTCTCTCTCTCTCTCATATTTATCGCTATCTTCCTTACGTTTATGACATCCTATTCTCTCTTGCCATACTCTCTCACTCTCACAAATAAGAACATAAACAAAATAAGAAAACGGGAGTCTGCAGAGAGCCGATTGACCTACACATGGCAGATCCCTTTCACACCCAACCCATCTCGTTCTATCTAATTTCAAGTTGAAGCTCTATTGTTCTAGATCCCATTATAGCACTCGGTAGCCTATTCCACATATCTACAACTCTGTTACTAAACGAATAGAGGCAGATCCCTTATACAGGCAATCTCTCCCTCTCTCGCTCTTGTTTGTTTGCACAATCTGTTCCTTCTGTAGTTTCTCCATGCCCGATAATTTAAATGATCTTTTGATATCTGTGACACAACTTTTGTATCCAACACAATACCCTGCTTGCAAAACCCCTCGAACCCCGGACAACGTTGCTTGCAACTTTAATTGTATATATTTGTATTTATTATTGTTTTAACTTTCTATATGTATTTTCATAATTGTTATTTTCAGGTAATGTTTGTCTATGATGGGTATGTAAATATTTCCCCTTACTTTCTCACATTCTAACAAGGACATTTAATATTATATACAATATCTGTTGTAATGTTTTTTATGTGTTTTATGTTTAGATTTTTCTTTCATCCCTTTCATCCATCCTACACACTTTACAGTTCCCCTCTTCGTTCTGTGTCTTTGCCTTTTTACTTAATGTATATTTAGTATAAATATTTCCTATATCTAGATAATCTTTCACCAGCTCTCTCTCTCCTCACACTTGTCTATATCTCACCCCAGTTCATCCTTGGTTGCCTCCTTATTCCTCCTGTTCATCACCTCCTTCATCTGATCTGCCTTCCTTCCTTCCTTAACGGGGGTCCGGCTTTTTTTATTTTTCTCCTTTTCTCTCTTTCCCTGGCTTGTATCCATTCGGCCTCATTCAGCCAACTGTATTAAGACGTTTATCCCCATCCAGGTGACGATTTCTTCCTGGCGAGCGAAAGCGAGCCTGCATTGTATGTAGAAATCCGGCTTCGCCGGAGAAATTTGTATATCGAAAAATGTACAAATTTAGCTTGCTGTCAAAACAATAAAATATATAAGCTGGCTCGCTACCGCTCGCCAGGAAAATATTGACACCTGGATAGGGGTAAACGTCTTAAAACAGTAGGCTGAATGGGGCCGAATGGATACAAGCCAAAGAGAGACGGAGAGAAAGAGAAAAAAAGCGAGGTGGAATCCCTTAATGTTGCACTTGGTAGTTGTTCTCACCGCTGGAATATGTTGGATTTATTACCTGGCGTGGCGGCGGTGTCGTTTGGTTGGTCATACTCTTCCTCTTCCTCCTCTTGGTCCGTCGTTTATCTTCCTCCTCCTACACATCTTCCTTTATTATATAACCTGCTCCTTTTATTTATCTTTTCCTCTTCCCTTTCCTATTCCTTCACTATTTCACTATTCCTCATTCTCATTATCTCACCTTTATGTTGTATTTGTGTATCATTCCTTTTTCTTCAATGTTTTCTCTTTGTTTTAATTCTCCTCATATTATTTTCTACATTTACGCTTATTTTGTTTTCAATATCAGCAATGTTGGGTGTCTTGAAGTCTTGTCACTACAATATATTTTCCTACTCTTGAATATTCTCTTTCTCTTTTTCTTTTACTTTTTTTGTCACTGCATATTCATCTTTCTTCTCCTGAACATGTTCCTCATCTCTTCTCTTATCCTTCCTTCTTCTTCCCACTCTTTCCATTCCACCTTTCCCCATAATCTTTCTCCTACCATTCCTTCATTCACCATCACCCTTTCATCTCCTCCCACCAAAATTCTCGTTCTTATCTTTAGAACTCCTAAACGTCATCTTACTTTATTACTTCCCCGCATCTCATATCTCCTTGACACACCCTCCTATTACCTCTCTCTCTCTCTCTCTCTCTCTCTCTCTCTCTCTCTCTCTCTCTCTCTCTCTCTCTCTCTCTCTCTCTCTCTCTCTCTCATATCCGTATGATTCCTCTTCCTGTCACATGTATTTTTAACTCGCACTTTTCTTCTCGCTCACTCTTGTCTTTTACGTTATTTAAGGTTTTCGGTTTATCCTTTTATATCTTCTGTGACTCTTCCTGATTTTCTCAATGTCTTTCTATTAATATATTTATTTGTTTATGTATCTATATAATTATATATTTTCCTTTACCGATCAATTTGTGTCTGTTTTGATTTGTTTACTTGTCTCTTGACTGCTTTTCCATTTACATTATTTTATTATCTTATGTTCATATTATTAAACTTTATTTACGTGTGTGTGTGTGTGTGTGTGCGCGTGCGTTTTAATATATACGATTACACTGTATTGCTGCATGTGTTTGTGTGATGCACTATCAGACACACACACACACACACTTTCTCTCTTTCTCTCATCCTCCTGGAGGCCAGTAGGAAAATAAGCATGATATTATTACTCGCTTTTTCATACCATATTACATCAGACCTTACTTTTTCGACGTTACCTTTCCAAATCTAACCCAATACTTCTCTTTTACACACATTTTACATAATTATTGTTTTTATTTAGTGACCTTTTACTGTTATATTTTCTAGCAGCACCTTTCATCTCTTCCAACTCTTTTCTTTGCGCAGATTATGTTTTATTGTGACTTTCATTATCTTCCTATTTCTCTTATTCATTCATTATTGTTTACTTCATGTGTGCTTCTATTCCTCATCATTATTATTCCCCTTAGTACTGTGGGGTTTTTGGTCACGTTGTCTGCTCTTCTTCGAAATTGTCGTTTCATCTTGTTTATCACTTGTTAAATTATTTCCTTTTCTTGAATACCCTTTTACCTTTCATATTATCACTCTTTTTCTATCTCCTTCACGCGCTAATAATGTTCCTATTAGCACTCTGTGTGTGTGTGTGTGTGTGTGTTTGTGGGTTTTTTTCCTTCTTCCATATATCCTTTCCGGACCCGCCAGTTTGTTTTGTCATTGTATCTTTTACATTCGTTTAATACTACTGTATATAGTTGACAAAATATATACTTCTGTTTATTCATATATTTCCAGCCTGTCTTTAATGATTTCTATTTCGTGTGTTTTGCCCTATTCAATTTTAATTTGTCATTTTGTTCTGTTTCTATTTTATTTATTTATCTTGCACTTCAGAGTCAATATTTTTCCAGTGTGTTTTTGTACATGTCAATCAGGGTCTACTTCGATGTTATTTGTTGTACCATGTCTATATCTGTGTACAGTTGTGTGTGTGTGTGTGTGTGTGTGTGTGTGTGTGTGTGTGTGTGTGTGTGTGTGTGTGTGTGTGTGTGTGTGTGTGTGTGTGTGTGTGTGTGTGTGTAGACAGTAAGGACAATGATAAGATATATTACTCTATAAACATGCTCCATTAACGCTACGAGAGAACATATTTTACGGCCGGGTGATATATATGTGTCGATGACTAGAGAGTCAGATTATAAAACCGGTAATGTAGCAACTTTTTCATCTGGTGAGAGGCTGCCCTTAGCAACTTCGGGGAGCGGGAGGTAGAGGGCCACTATGAATCATTAATATATATGTATATATATATACCGGTACTGTATATATATATATATATATATATATATATATATATATATATATATATATATATATATATATATATATATATGGCTCTCCTCTCACTCTACTGACAAAGCTGGTGAACAAGCCTACGTCTTTTCTATCATAAATGACCTAGAGCAGCTGGCCCAGCAACCCACCCGTATCCCGGATCGCTTCGGAGATCGGCCCAACATTCTTGACTTTTTTCTGACTTCTAACCCTTCTTCTTATACTATCAATCTTTTCTCTCCTTTGGGCTCCTCCGACCATAAACTTATCTCCGTCACCTGTCCTATCTCTTCAGTACGGCCATCCGATCCTCCCAGCCGGCTGCGCTTGTGGCACTTTGGCGCTGCCGACTCGGAGGCTCTCCGGCAGTACCTCTTTGATTTCCCATGGAATGACTTCTGCTTCCGTGGCCGAGGACCCTCGGAGAGTGCTGAACGCATTACCGAGGTAATCCTCTCTGGCATGGAAGCGTACATTCCATTTTCTTTCTCTCAGTCTAATGCAAACAAATCTTGGTTTACTCACGCTTGTTCTACTGCTGTCCACAACAAGGAGGAAGCATACAAATGGTACCGACGCCTAAAAGCTGTAGAATCTCATTCTTCCTATGTTTCTGCCCGGAATCAAGCCAAATCTGTTCTTCGACTTGCTAAGCACTCTTTCATCAATAATAAATGCACTGAACTATCCAATTCTAGCTCTTCCCAAGCTTTCTGGCATCTAGCCAAAAACCTCTCCAACAACTTTTCTTCCTTGTCTTTCCCTCCCCTTTTCCACTCTGATGGCACAACCATCACTAAGGGTGGTATTTGTACAAACTAACCTAACCTAACCCAACCTGCCAAGCTTTTAACCTAATCCAAACCTAGCCTAGCCTATAACCAGCCAATCTGTTGTTCTTATTAACTCTAGTAGATATTGTATTTAGTATCCTACTGTAGCTATATATATATCTGTAATTTTAGTTGTTGCTTGCATGATCTTGTAGTAACCTTTGACTGATACATTTTGTTTTGTTTTATCTAAAAAGAGTAGGCTACTGCTTTACTAGGCTACAGTGACACCAGGGCCATCTGTTGATACAGTATGTTAACCCCTTTTGTGCGGTCACACTTTATTTTTATATAATCTCTATTTGGTGAATTGTATATTTAGTTACATATTCTGTTATATATATATATATATTTGTTTAAGGTTAGGTTATCACACCTGGTAGCCTATTTCTGCGTATTTCAATTTTATTATTTTCGGTTAGGCTATTCAACGCTGCTAGCCTATTGGTGCGTATTTAAATTTAAAAAAAACTTTTGGTTAGGCTATCACCCCTGGAAGCCTAATTCTGCGTATCTCAAATGTTTTGTTTTCGGTTAGGCTATCACCCCTGATAACCTATTGTGGTGTATTTCAACATTGTTTTCGGTTGAAGTGATTGAAGTGTTTCTAAAGTGATTGAAGTGTTTTAAAGTGAGTTAAGTGTTTTAAAGTGAGTTAAGTGTTTTAAAGTGAGTGAAGTGATCTGAAGAAACTGACTGTTACCATGCCTCGCACTTATACGAACTGCGCCAGTAGGTTTGGTGAGTCCATGTTTGTTACTGTCGATCTTCAAGTCTGCCGTCTCTGCCAGCAACAAGAGAATTTGACAGTGAAATTAGATGAAGCCTACAACAAGATCAACGTCCTCACCATGAAGCTGGAATCACTCCAAGAGTTTGTAACACTCAACGTTGGAGTACCACAAACTTCAATTGTCACCGCAACTCCAGCAGCCACCAACGCCCCAACGTCAACTGCCAACAATTCAACGCCTGCAGTAGCCATTTCATCTGATGGTTCAGATACTCAAGAAACAAATAGTAACTCTCTTCCCCCTCAAGACAACTTCTGTGTTGTGAGGAACAACGTTTGCCCCAAGACCAGGAAACCCATACCGATTACCGAGTGTCAAAACCGCTTCCAGATACTCGCAGACTCAGATGACGAAGCGGAAATAGAAGAAGTCCGGCTCGTGGGAGACTCGATGATACGTGGTCAGCTCACAGAGTTTTGCGCTAGAGCACCTAAGACCAGGAACCGTTTTTGTATCCCTGGTGGTGGTGTGGACGACGTAGTTGCTGCAGTTGACGAAGTATCTAAGCTGGCCCCTGCTAATACAATGTACGTCATCCACGTTGGATCCAACGATGTACAGCGAACCCGGTCGGAAGATTTGCTTTTAAAGTACCAGCAGCTGATCAAGTCGTTTAAGGAGAAGTCATCAAGGATCATCGTCTCAGGAATCGTCCCCCGGCTTGGTGTAGAGAGCCGATTTTACAACATAGCCACCAGCACAAATCGTTGTCTAGCAAACCTCTGCAGGAAGGAAGACGTGGGATTCGTCGACACCTGGGACAATTTCTACTACGATGACTATTTGTTTTCGGACGATGGAGTTCATCTGAACCAGGTGGGAGCAGCACGTTTTGGGCGTCTTCTCAACGATGCGGTGAAGGATTTTCGGAGAAGAAAGCGACTCAGCACAGGACAACCAGGAAGGAGGACCGAAGACAGCGAGGGTGGCAACCTGCGAAGGAATTAAATGCTAATCTGTCAAGAACCGCGAGTTTGGATAAAGCTCCACCAACACGACCCAAATTCAAAACCGCCAGGGATAACGACCGAGGACCGATGTCAGCCATGAATGTAAATGTAGATCCGATCAGAACCAAAAATGTAATTAAAGAACGTTCTGCGAGTTCTAAAACCGCAACTTTAAAGGTTTTCTATGCAAACGCTCGTAGCATACGCAATACATTTTCAGATTTAGAGGAACTAGTGTTTACTGAAAATTAAGATGTGATTGGTATAACAGAATCTTGGCTCAATACAGTAGATAGAG
>CM064524.1:34934523-35031756 GCA_032716605.1 Paralithodes platypus | reverse complement strand
ATGGAAAGCTAATGCTGATGTACCACATTTACAGATATATCTATGAGGTGGAAGAATGGGAACATGAACGAACTCTTACGTCGACGCTCAGATTCATTCTTCGTTCGTCCACCCCTTCTATCACTCACTTAGTATGTATTTATATATATATTCAATGTTTTATTTTTTTTTGTCACACTTAGTCACAGCCACCATCTTTACCGAGTTGTTTTTTGTAAATCCCGCAAATCCCCGCACATCTACCTCACTTTTTCCTGTATTACAAATATTTGTCTTCGTTACATAAATGACAACTCACGCATTTTTTTGTGGTTCTATGCATCTTACCACCATCTAAAACCTACCTAGAATCAATTCCATACGTATTTGGATTTATAACTAATTGTTTTAGACAAGTATCTTACGTCCGCGGCGATTCCACCCCCCGGCAGATTCACCCCACCTTACCCTACTTAAAAGAGATGACGATCTCCATAGCCTGACCGTTCAGCTTCACCTTACACTCTGTGACTTCACCCCCTTTCGAAGACCATAACCTTGCTCTTCCCCGCATTTACCTTCAAATTCTGTTTTTCGCACACTGTTCCAAACTCATTTACCAGACCCTGCAACTCCCATTCATTATCACTCATCAGAACTGTATCATCCGCAAACAGCAGTTTAGGTAGCTTCCACTCAATTCCTTCCCTTTTCAGCGATACACCAACATCCACTGCTCTTGATAGTATTTCTTTCATGACTCCATCCATATATACAGTAAACAACCACGGGGACATAACACACCCCTGTTCAAACCAACATTCAGGTCAAAGAACTCGCTCTGCTCACTCTCCACACGTACTGCCGCCTTTGCACCCTCATACATGCTCTTCACTGCTTTCAGCAACTTGACTCCTCTACTCCGTTTATTCTAAGTACTTTCCACAAACCTTCTCCTAACCACTCTGTCATAGGCCTTCTCCAAGTCCATAAGGCAACATACACCTTTTGTTTCTTCTCCAGATACTTCTCCACAACACAATTCAGGGTAAAACTCTGATCTACACATCCTCTTCCCTTCCTAAACCCTCCCTGCTCGTCGCCTATCCATTCTTCGTTCTCACTCTCATCATCACTACCTACCCTACTGTATACCTTCCCTACTACTCTTAGAAGACATATTCCTCGGTGGTTACCACACACTCCTCTTTCCCCTTTGCCCTTATATAGGGGGACTATTATGCCAGTCTTCCAGTCATCGGGTGCACTCCCCTTCTCCCATGCTAGTTTGCACATTTTCCATACCCATTCTATCACTATCTCACCACCATATACCTCAACATTTCCCCACACACTCCAGCTGTTCCTGGTGCTTTCCCCAACTTCACTCTTTTCATGGCTTCCCACACTTCTGACCTCCTAATCCCCACCTCCTCCTCCACTACTTCTCTTCTTCTCCCTCCCATACCATATCCAGCTATGTTTGCTGGCTCTTCATTCCTTACATTTAGCAACTCACTGAAGTACTCCCACCATCTTTCGACTCTCTATTGCTTCTCGGCTAGCATTCTCCCATTCTTATCTTTCACACCCTTACTGTTTCCCTTGCTACCTTCCCTAACTTTCTTGACTGCTTCCCAGGACAGTTTCTTACACTCCCTCCATTTTACGGTCAGGTGGTCGTTTCTGTGTCTCGGAATATTCATTCCCTCTACTACCCACCACCACTCTCGATATGCTGTGTTCTTTTCTTCCACAGCTATGCTTACATCTTCTGTCCACCATGCTGTACCTTTCACTCCCCTCCCTCTTACTCCTCACTCCACACACCTCCTCACATGCTGCACAGATCTCATCCTTAAACACCTTGCTCATCTCCTCCACTTCCTCCATAACTTCCAGGTCGAACCCACCTAGTCGTCTTTCCTCTGCTCTCCTGTACTCCTCCCTGAACTTCCTCCTCCTGCAACCTCTCCACCCTCCTCACCATTCCACCCTCCTCTCGCCTCCCTCCAGCTCTCCTCACCCACTTCTTTTGTATCCTAACCTTAGCTACCACTACAAAATGATCAGACAGACCCCCTCCAATACTCCTATACACCCTGGCATCCATCACAGATTTCTTCATTCGTTCATAAACACATACATAATCAATCAATGACTTTCGTTCCACCACTGTCTTATCCTTCATCGTCAACATCCGTTTCCACGTGTACCTATGGATCATTGTGTGTCGGAAGAAGATGTTGGCTATCCACAGCCTCCTCCCCACACATACGTCCACAAGTGCACTACCATTCCCATTCACCTCTGATGGTACCCCCCACCCTCCCACCACTCCCTCAACTTTCCTATCACCCACCTTACCATTCATATCCACAATCAGAAATATTCTTTCGTTCTTGTCAAACTTCTCCAGGCACGCCTCCACATTCATCCAGAACTCCTCTTTCTTTCTTTCAAGTATATCCTCTGTCGGGGCATACACGCATACAATCAATACAATATTTTTAACCTGAGGTTGCTTATAATAATTTGTACCTCTGCAGTTTCTCCATGGCTAACGAAAAAGGTCACATTCCTAAGAATCCCCAACCAAAAAGGCCAAGCTTCTGTACAGAAAAAATGCCACACCATTACCCTTATGGTGACCCAATCAAATAATCAAAACAACCACACTTCTTAACCCAATTCCCGCGGAGCCCCTCATATGACGGAGATGATTTTCCGGCTATTTTGTAGCCTGTGAGCCAGGCCAGCTTTTGCAAGCAGCACGGATAGACGTCAGCCGGAGCCTACAGGCCCCGCCACGACACTGAGGTTTGTGTGAGAGAGAGTTCACTTATGTGCAGCGTCACACATAGCGAAAACAGAAAATAATTGGTAATTTTTAGCGATTTCGCCTAGGCCTATCGGATTTGGTAACTTTTAGCAATTTTGCCCTTCGTTTGCAAGATCCTTACAAGAAAACCAGACGTCGTACAGGGATGATTCAGAGTAATTTGAAAACTATTACCGTACTTTCACGAATACATAATTGTATTACGCTCTGGCTTTTGCTTATGCATGAAAATGAGCAGGGAATGAAGGCAATTTCGGGCAATTATGCCTACTCGTACTGGAGTCCTTGGAGCGGTTTCGGTAGCGCCGGGAATTTCCACACCTCACACCACACACACACATCACACAGTTTTTCCTACACCGAGAAATGACTCTCCGGCTGTCATTTCTCGAAGACTTCTTCTAGCCAGAGACATTGAGAGCAACCCTGGACCCACCTACACATACATATGTCCAACTTTCTCAAAACCCATCACTTCGAGTTGCCACACTAAGGGTTCAGTTCTCTGCAATGCATGCAGGAACTGGACCCACTTCACCTGCACAACACTTGCCTCCAAGAAACACTACACGAACACCTGGACCTGTTCCTCATGCCCCTCCCTCTCCCAGTCAAATCCCTCGCCTAAAACCCGTCCACATCTCCTCCCCAACCCACCTAACCTACCCATATCATCCACTCCCCCCCCCCCCCCCCCTAAAACCTGTCCACCTCTCCTCCCTAACCCACCTAACCTTCCCATACCATCCACATCCTCAACTCAACCTACCACCCCCCCTCCTTATCCATTCCAACCCCTTTCTGCTCCCCAATCCCCTCCTCCTCCTCACCCATCCCTACCCCCAGCCCCTCCCTCCACCCCCCCCCCACCCCCTCCCTCACCCCCACCCCATCCTCGTGCAGCAGCACCCAACATACATCGTGCACATAACATTAACATTCTCCAATTGAACATAGATGGCATCAACACAAAGAAACACGAACTCTCACACTTCATCAAACAACACAACATATACATTGCCATCTTACAAGAAACAAAACTCTGCACAACACAAAAAACACCCACATTTCATGATTTCACCACCATCAGACAAGACCGGGCTGTCGGCGGAGGCGGTGGACTCATCACCCTGGTACACAAAGAAATATCATACATAGTTACCAGTGTACAAACCAAATCCCTCCTCCCACCAAATGATAACACAACAGAAATACAATCAATTAAAATACGCACTGGCAATAACTCCAACATAACCATCATAAACACATACATCCCTACAGTACCAAATGAATACAGACCACACTTACAACACATGACAAACACCCCACACATCATCCTGGGTGGTGACTTCAACGTCAAGACGTCGGCCTGGTTTGTCGACAACCCCGACACAGACAGAGGGCTGGTACTACAAAACCAAACTGTTAACCTCATCATCCTTAACGACATCCATCAACATACCCATATTCCTCACCAAGCCCTCTATAACCCATCATCTCCAGACATCACCTTTTGCTCCCCAGAACTCGCCCCCACAACATCCTGGAGGGTGGTCAGAACCTTTGGCTCTGACCACCTCCCGATCATTATCACCACCAAAACCAGACTCACCCCAACTAACCACAAACACACATACACCAATTATAAAAGACCTAACTGGGAAGCATTCACAAATGAGACAGAACAACACTTTACAACTCTAAATAATACACCCATCACTAACATCAACAATGCTGTACACATGCTCAATAAAACTATCCAAAACACTGACAAGAAACACATTCCAAGAGGTAACAGAAAAAGACACAACCCCAACTTCACACCAGAAATTCAAAACCTCATCAGACAACGCGACATACTGAAACACTCCCCAGCACCCCACACACAAGACATCACACAACAAATCCAAGCACTCAACACCCAAACTAACAACAAAATAGAAGAACAACAAAAACTAAATTGGAATAACTTCCTACAAACACTTGATCACAAAACAAACCCCAAAAAACTCTACAAAACACTAAAATGCATCACACTTTCCAACAGCAACACAACACAATCACATGCTGCAATCACAACAACAGACTCTACTCCTTCATGTAAACAACAAGCAAACACTCTCATCATTCACTTCTCACATGTCAGCCACCTAAAACCTCACAAAGACGACCGACGTGTCATCCGACGTAAGAGACAATTCCCCACAGACCCTGACTATACACCCTTCACCAATCACCAGACAAAGCATATTATCAACAATCTCAAGCACTCACCCGCTTGTGGCCTAGACAACATAAGCAACATACACCTCAGACACCTGGGACCACAAGGCATACAAGCACTCACTAACATATCAAACTCCAGTTTGGGCGGATGCCCGACCCCGAAAGGGGATGAAATAGGGGAGCTATCCCCCCACCCAAAGGCGGCTTTCTAGGGTCTTTCCTAGCTGATGCTGAGAGGATTGGGTTCTAGTCATGTGGTGATGGGCTGGTCTATCAGAGTGAGAACTGAGCGATCTCTGCCATACCCATAGCTTACTCTGACTGTTCCTTTAACTTATATATTTTCTAGATCTCAAGTGACGGCGTCTTTTCCGTGGATTGACCTCCCAATCTACCAAGATTGGAAGCCAAAGCGTCACATTTTTCCCTTGCCCCTCAAATTTCTCTTCATAATTGCTGAGGGGCACAGGGCCCTGGGTGGGGCTTTGGTTTCCCGGGCGTTTCCGCACCCTCCTCAGCTCCCCGCCATGGAGTGGCTTCGGTCACCCAGGCTTTATTGTGGTCGGCAGGGAGGGTTCTGTGGGGACGCTCGGTTATGGCCTTGGAATTGCTCGGGGCCTTGGGGCTGTTCGGCCAGGCAGCTTGGGGATCAACAACAACAACAACAACTCCAGCTATTCACACAACACAATACCAGACATTTGGAAGCATGGTCTCATCACCACATTCCCCAAACCCAACAAAGACCCCACGCTACCCTCCTCGCACCGCCCCATCACACTCCTTTGCTCCCCCTCCAAAGTCATGGAATGCCTAGTATTACAACTAATTACACCCGACCTACCCCTAGCTCCAACACAACATGGCTTTAGGCCACTGCACTCCACAAACACTCTTCTCACAGACCTTACACAAAGAGCTTTTGATGGCATCAACTCAGCTAGACCACCACACAGATCACTATTAGCCACACTCGACATTAGTAAAGCCTTCGATGTCATCCCCCGCCACAACCAAACAAACAAAATCTACAACACAAACATGCACAACAACACAAAAAGGTGGCTGGCCAACTTCCTAGCAGGCAGATGTGCACACGTATCTTTTGCCGGTCAGTCATCTAAAATCAGAAACTTTCCAAACGGAGTCCCACAATGATCCGTCCTATCGCCCGCACTCTTCAATCTGTACATGCACGATATAACTACACCCAATACGCCCCAAATAAACTTAGCCTCCTATGCAGATGACACAACACTCACATGCACACACCATGACCCAAAAAGAGCAACAGATCTCCTTCAACCCTATCTCAACACAGAACATGGCTGGTGCACTACAAACAGACTTAATCTACTCCCAGCCAAATCCACCGCAACCCTGCTCACAAGCTGGACAGGAGAACACAAATACATCCCTCAACTCACCATAAACAACACACCCCTAACACATACACACACACCCAAAATCCTAGGAGTAACATATGATACTCATATGACATTCAAACAGCACACCACAAACATTGAAAAGAAACTGACACCCAGACTTAACGCCCTCAGGTCACTTGCTCACACAAAATTTGGACACAACAAAGAAACTACCACCACAGTATATAAACAATACATAAGATCAGTGATGGAATACGCAAGCCCAGACTGGGCTTCTAACCTAGGTGAAACACATCATAAGACCTTACAGACTATTCAAAACAAAGCCCTGAAGATCATTACAGGCTGCACAGCTACTGCACCCACAGATCACCTACATCAAGAAACCAAAATCCTCAAAGTCAAAGACCATCTGGAAATGAGAGGCACTCAATTCCTGGCAGCAGCCTCCACGAACCAAGACCACCCACTAAACTACATGGCAACCACACCCACAGACACCAAGAATATCAAAACAACACCCAGCACACGGTATCACACAATTACTGTCCTCTCTCCCACCCCGAACCAACTTCCAGAAGCACATCCATACTCATATCTCTCGCCGATCCATCCACTCACTCACAGACAACACGCAGCTGCAAGCACGACCTCCCGAAATCCATCCTTCAGAATCCTCCCTTCCTCACGAGGACAGAGTCCACCTGGCCAGGCTGAGATGAGGACACCATCCAGCTCTCCTGAGCTATCAGAAGAGACTGGATGACTCCGTTGTCGATGCCTGCCCGGGATGTAACACAGCACCCATAACCATTAAACACATAATAGAAGACTGCATTTCACACAACCACTTACGCCAACAACACAATCTACACTCAATGAGAGCTCTGTGGGAAAGCCCGATCGTGGCCATGGCCTTCCTCAGGGACTCGGGGCTGTTCGGCCAGGCAGCTTAGGGAACAACAACAACAACAACAACAACTCATACAGGATTAATAGCTTTAACCAAAATGGTCACACTCCTTAATGGTCTAAGTGGCCATAGCCAAAATGGCTACACTATATTCCTTCTGTACTTTCTCCATGCCCGATGAGATACATGATATTTTGATATATGTGGCACAGCCCTTGTATCCAACACAATACCTTGCGTGCAACCCCGCTCGAACCCCGCACAACGTTGCTTGCAACTTTAATTATTATTATTATTATTATCATTATTACTTAGATACAAGTGCCATAGCCAAGATTTAACTGATATACTCATTTTTCCATGCATCTCTCTCACTTTCTCTCTCATATTAACATCTTACTATTTATATTCATATAGATGTATGTTAACCCTCGTCTAGCGGGGGGTTTTGGGCTATTTTGGGCATATTCAAGCCCTCCTGAATGATCAATCAAGTATCTGCATGAAACGAAATGTATTCAGCAAAAAACTAGGCGCTACAAGCTTCAAAATGAGACCAGAACGAGCTACGTAGCACTCGTCGTTTTGATGCAGTGGTTCCACCAACATGGAAGTTGAGCGTATAGCGGCATATTTTTTTCAGCTACGCTCACTACTGGTCCTATTGCTCCCGGCCATTTGCACTCGATTTTAACCCTTTAAAAGCCTTAATAATGCTCCTATCTTGCTGCTTTTTAGATACGGACTTAAGTCGGGCCCCGCTCTTTAAGTGTTAATATATATTGTCTTGGTATTTATTACTTTACTTTTTCATCTCACAATTATGTTAACATTATTATGTATAGAGGAAACATATGCTTTTATCAAGAAAACAATCCATGCGCGTACTGTCGGTTTAAAGTGAACCCTACGAATCACACAACATGTTTCAGACTGAAGTTGTATTCATAGGTATTGCTTTACCTGCGTAGGAATGAAACTTCTCTAACAGTAAGGATAATGAAAATCTTTAAATTGTTATACTAATTACCTTATATGAAAGATATAATTCAGAAAGTTACCAATGACATATATGACTATGATTAGTTATTCACACACACACACTCACAAATGTTTCTAATGAAGTTCTATCGTATTCCTATTCCATATTTCCTTTCCAACACCTCCCTTTCACTCTATCTCGCTCCCTCTTTGCCTCTCACCACCACAACTACATCTCACCCTCTCCCTGTTTCTCTGCCTCCCAGTCTGTTACCCCCGCCCCCCCCCCCCCCCACACACACACTCACACACACTATCCTTCTCTCCCTCTATCTCTGTGTGTGTGTGTGTGTTCCAGTCTGCCATATCTACAGTATACTGATCTATATTTTTGAAGCCTTCCCTGAACTTCAATTTTGCTAATAATAGGAACTGCACTACCTAATAACTAATGGTTCACATCGGTAGTTATACTTACTCATGTTAAAGAAAACATTGCATATGTTTGTTCTCAATAGTATGGAATAAAGGATATTAAATAATGCGATATGATGCGAACAAATATCAAATAACTACAAAAAAGTAACCAACAAAGATAGCTTCCTGGATTGCTTCACACAAATGCGTCACAGTGTGTTCGTGTGTGCATTGCCCTTTCCCCCCAACCTCACCCCTAACCATCACTGTGGGCCGACGTCCAGTAAAAGTCCTGGCCTCACCTCTTGCCAGAGAGGAGTGGGCTAGAGACTATAGTATCCGAGTGTACCTTACCTTGTGATGAGTTCGCCACCCTTCTAGCGGCACCGAGGAGCGCGCCGCCCCTCGTTCTGGGTGGTGATTTGGTGCAGCAGACTGTTCGAAGTGGCAGCACGCTCCCTTGCGAAGATGGGCTCGTCTGGCACTTCTTGCAGTTCGACATCGAGGGTTCTCTTGAAGTTGTCTAACGAGACGCCCCTCATGTCTCTTACTCGCCGTGGGAGTTTGTTGCAGAGACATGGGCCTCTGTGTGATAACCAGCCCTCTCTCAGAGAGCCAATAGCACCCCTGTTATTCATCTGTTGGATATCGCATTCCCAGCTTCTATCACTGAATTTCATGACTATTGGAGTATGTAGGTTTGGTACTAAGCCCTCTGCGATTTTCCAAGTGTGTATTATTAGGTAACGTTCTCTTCTACGCTTCAGCGAGTACAATTTCAGTGCTCTTAAACGCTCCCAATAGTGTAACTGTTTTACCGAACTTATATGCGGAGTGAAATTTCTTTGTACACTCTATAAGTCATTTATTTCACATACTTTGTATGGGTATGTTAATACGCTACAGTATTCAAGCCGCGGTAGCACTAGAGATTTGAAGAGCGTTATCATAGGTAATTCACCGCGTGTTTTAAATGTACGCAGAATCCAACCCGTTAGACATTTCGCAGATGCAACTTGACCTGGTTATGTTCTTTGAAGCCAATATTTTCAGACATTAACACCCCAAAGTCTTTCACACTGTCTTTCCGTTCTATTATGTGGTCAGATTATGTTAGGGTGTTTGTGTTCTCTTTAACAACATTATTATCTCCGTACCTTATTAATTGGATTTTTTTTTCATTGAATTGCATGTTGTTTTCCCTGGTCCACTGGAACACTACATTTATGTATTCCTGCAGCTAGCCCACTGCCCGTGTCCGCTTGTGTGTTTACTGTCTTGCTTAGTTTTGTGTCATCCGCAATAGACGACACCGTACTGTGTTGTGTGTTGGTATCTATATCGCTAATTAGAATGAGGAACAGAAGGGGCGCTAGCACTGTTCCTTGGGGCACTGAGCTTTTGACATCCGAAGGCTCAGATGTGACTTGGTTTACTGCTACTGATTGTTTCCAGTTTACGAGGAAATTGTATATCCACCGTCCGATTTTCCCTGTTATACCTTTTGCTTTTAGTTTGTGGGCTATTATACCATGGTCACTTTTATCAAATGCCTTAGAAAAATCGGTGTAAATGACATCAACGTTTTTCTTTTCTTCTAGCGCTTTAAGAATTTTGTCATAATGTTCCAAAAGTTGTGAGAGACATGATCTTCCCGCTCTGAACCCATGATGACCGGTGTTGTGTTGTTCATTTGCCTCCATGAATGCTGAGATTTTGCTTCGTAGGACTCGCTCGAAAACTTTAATGATGTGGGAGGTTAGAGCTACCAGGCGGTAGTTGTTTGGTAGTGCTTTACTTCCCCCTTTATGCAGTGGGGCAATTATTGCGTTTTTCAAGCTATCTGGTATTTCACCAGTGTCTAGACTCCTTCTCCACATTATAGCCAGGGGTTTTGAGAGGTTTTCCTTACATTTCTTCCTCTCTCTCTCTCTCTCCAATACATATATATTCCAGAATAAATTAAAATGTCAACAGGCTTCCAATAATTGTTTGAAAAATATGTCGCTGCCAAGCATTTTCTTTGTGTTTTATGATGTTTCTCACTAAATACCTTTGAGGAATATTTATTGATAGTAGTCGCACAAATAAACTCAGTTTTGTATACAGTATATGTAAGCGGTAACAAAATACCAGACCAGACCAGATGGCTGGAGTAAAGTAGGAAACAAAAGTAATTGGACAAAGGAAGAACAAAATTGAAGTTCAGGGAAGGCTTCAAAAATATAGATCAGTATACTGTAGATATGGCAGACTGGAACACACACACACACAGAGAGAGATAGAGGGAGAAAAGGATAGTGTGTGTGAGTGTGTGTGTGTGTGGGGGGGGGGGGGGGGTAACAGACTGGGAGGAAGAGAAACAGGGAGAGGGTGAGATGTAGTTGTGGTGGTGAGAGGCAAAGAGGGAGCGAGATAGAGTGAAAGGGAGGTGTTGGAAAGGAAATATGGAATAGGAATACGATAGAACTTCATTAGAAACATTTGTGAGTGTGTGTGTGTGAATAACTAATCATAGTCATATATGTCATTGGTAACTTTCTGAATTATATCTTTCATATAAGGTAATTAGTATAACAATTTAAAGATTTTCATTATCCTTACTGTTAGAGAAGTTTCATTCCTACGCAGGTAAAGCAATACCTATGAATACAACTTCAGTCTGAAACATGTTGTGTGATTCGTAGGGTTCACTTTAAACCGACAGTACGCGCGTGGATTGTTTTCTTGATAAAAGCATATGTTTCCTCTATACATAATAATGTTAACATAATTGTGAGATGAAAAAGTAAAGTAATAAATACCAAGACAATATATATCAACACTTAAAGAGCGGGGCCCGACTTAAGTCCGTATCTAAAAAGCAGCAAGATAGGAGCATTATTAAGGCTTTTAAAGGGTTAAAATCGAGTGCAAATGGCCGGGAGCAATAGGACCAGTAGTGAGCGTAGCTGGAAAAAATATGCCGCTATACGCTCAACTTCCATGTTGGTGGAACCACTGCATCAAAACGACGAGTGCTACGTAGCTCGTTCTGGTCTCATTTTGAAGCTTGTAGCGCCTAGTTTTTTGCTGAATACATTTCGTTTCATGCAGATACTTGATTGATCATTCAGGAGGGCTTGAATATGCCCAAAATAGCCCAAAACCCCTCGCTAGACGAGGGTTAACATACATCTATATGAATATAAATAGTAAGATGTTAATATGAGAGAGAAAGTGAGAGAGATGCATGGAAAAATGAGTATATCAGTTAAATCTTGGCTATGGCACTTGTATCTAAGTAATAATGATAATAATAATAATAATAATAATAATTAAAGTTGCAAGCAATGTTGTGCGGGGTTCGAGCGGGGTTGCACGCAAGGTATTGTGTTGGATACAAGGGCTGTGCCACATATATCAAAATATCATGTATCTCATCGGGCATGGAGAAAGTATAGAAGGAATATAGTGTAGCCATTTTGGCTATGGCTACTTAGACCATTAAGGAGTGTGACCATTTTGGTTAAAGCTATTAATCCTGTATGAGTTGTTGTTGTTGTTGTTGTTCCCTAAGCTGCCTGGCCGAACAGCCCCGAGTCCCTGAGGAAGGTCATGGCCACGATCGGGCTTTCCCACAGAGCTCTCATTGAGTGTAGATTGTGTTGTTGGCGTAAGTGGTTGTGTGAAATGCAGTCTTCTATTATGTGTTTAATGGTATGGGGTGCTGTGTTACATCCCGGGCAGGCATCGACAACGGAGTCATCCAGTCTCTTCTGATAGCTCAGGAGAGCTGGATGGTGTCCTCATCTCAGCCTGGCCAGGTGGACTCTGTCCTCGTGAGGAAGGGAGGATTCTGAAGGATGGATTTCGGGAGGTCGTGCTTGCAGCTGCGTGTTGTCTGTGAGTGAGTGGATGGATCGGCGAGAGATATGAGTATGGATGTGCTTCTGGAAGTTGGTTCGGGGTGGGAGAGAGGACAGTAATTGTGTGTGATACCGTGTGCTGGGTGTTGTTTTGATATTTCTTGGTGTCTGTGGGTGTGTTGCCATGTAGTTTAGTGGGTGGTCTTGGTTCGTGGAGGCTGCTGCCAGGAATTGAGTGCCTCTCATTTCCAGATGGTCTTTGACTGAGGATTTTGGTTTCTTGATGTAGGTGATCTGTGGGTGCAGTAGCTGTGCAGCCTGTAATGATCTTCAGGGCTTTGTTTTGAATAGTCTGTAAGGTCTTATGATGTGTTTCACCTAGGTTAGAAGCCCAGTCTGGGCTTGCGTATTCCATCACTGATCTTATGTATTGTTTATATACTGTGGTGGTAGTTTCTTTGTTGTGTCCAAATTTTGTGTGAGCAAGTGACCTGAGGGCGTTAAGTCTGGGTGTCAGTTTCTTTTCAATGTTTGTGGTGTGCTGTTTGAATGTCATATGAGTATCATATGTTACTCCTAGGATTTTGGGTGTGTGTGTATGTGTTAGGGGTGTTGTTTATGGTGAGTTGAGGGATGTATTTGTGTTCTCCTGTCCAGCTTGTGAGCAGGGTTGCGGTGGATTTGGCTGGGAGTAGATTAAGTCTGTTTGTAGTGCACCAGCCATGTAGTGTGTTGAGATAGGGTTGAAGGAGATCTGTTGCTCTTTTTGGGTCATGGTGTGTGCATGTGAGTGTTTGTCATCTGCATAGGAGGCTAAGTTTATTTGGGGCGTATTGGGTGTAGTTATATCGTGCATGTACAGATTGAAGAGTGCGGGCGATAGGACGGATCATTGTGGGACTCCGTTTGGAAAGTTTCTGATTTTAGATGACTGACCGGCAAAAGATACGTGTGCACATCTGCCTGCTAGGAAGTTGGCCAGCCACCTTTTTGTGTTGTTGTGCATGTTTGTGTTGTAGATTTTGTTTGTTTGGTTGTGGCGGGGGATGACATCGAAGGCTTTACTAATGTCGAGTGTGGCTAATAGTGATCTGTGTGGTGGTCTAGCTGAGTTGATGCCATCAAAAGCTTTTTGTGTAAGGTCTGTGAGAATAGTAGACAAAGAATAATAGACAGGAGAGAAACGATAGCTTTAGAGAAAAGAAAATGCGGTTTGAAGAGAAGAGGAAGAAAGTCAATTTATTCAAAATATCAACCACTATTTTTTCTTAACACATTTGTATTGCATTTATTAACTGACGCCGAGAACCCCCCAGCGTTGAACTAGCTGGCGGAAGAAGAGGTTAATGGTTAACTAGCAGGCGGAGGAAAAGGTTAATGGTTAACTAGCAGACGGAGGAAGAGGTTAATGGTTAACTAGCAGACGGAGGAAGAGGTTAATAGTTAACTAGCAGGCGGAGGAAGAGTTTAATGGTTAACTAGCAGGCAGAGGAAGAGGTTTATGGTTAACTAGCAGGCAGAAGAAAAGGTTAATGGTTAACTAGCAGGCGGAAGAGGTTAAGGGTTAACTAGCAGGCGGAAGAAGAGGTTAATGGTTAACTAGCAGGCGGAGGAAGAGGTTAATGGTTAACTAGCAGGCGGAAGAAGAGGTTAATGGTTAACTAGCAGGCTGAGGAAGAGGTTAATGGTTAACTAGCAGGCGGAAGAAGAGGTTAATGGTTAACTAGCAGGCGGAAGAGGTTAATGGTTAACTAGCAGGCGGAAGAGGTTTATGGTTAACTAGCAGGCGGAGGAAGAGGTTAATGGTTAACTAGCAGGCGGAGGAAGAGGTTAATGGTTAACTAGCAGGTGGAGGAAGAGGTTTATGGTTAACTAGCAGGCGGAGGAAGAGGTTAATGGTTAACTAGCAGGCGGAAGAAGAGGTTAATGGTTAACTAGCAGGTGGAGGAAGAGGTTAATGGTTAACTAGCAGGCGGAAGAAGAGGTAAATGGTTAACTAGCAGGCGGAAGAGGTTAATGGTTAACTAGCAGGCGGAAGAGGTTTATGGTTAACTAGCAGGCGGAGGAAGAGGTTAATGGTTAACTAGCAGGTGGAGGAAGAGGTTTATGGTTAACTAGCAGGTGGAGGAAGAGGTTTATGGTTAACTAGCAGGCGGAGGAAGAGGTTAATGGTTAACTAGCAGGCGGAAGAATAGGTTAATGGTTAACTAGCAGGTGGAGGAAGAGGTTAAGGGTTAACTAGCAGGCGGAAGAAGAGGTTAATGGTTAACTAGCAGGCGGAAGAGGTTAATGGTTAACTAGCAGGCGGAAGAGGTTTATGGTTAACTAGCAGGCGGAAGAGGTTAATGGTTAACTAGCAGGCGGAAGAGGTTTATGGTTAACTAGCAGGCGGAGGAAGAGGTTAATGGTTAACTAGCAGGCGGAGGAAGAGGTTTATGGTTAACTAGCAGGTGGAGGAAGAGGTTTATGGTTAACTAGCAGGCGGAGGAAGAGGTTAATGGTTAACTAGCAGGCGGAAGAAGAGGTTAATGGTTAACTAGCAGGTGGAGGAAGAGGTTAATGGTTAACTAGCAGGCGGAAGAAGAGGTTAATGGTTAACTAGCAGGCGGAAGAGGTTAATGGTTAACTAGCAGGCGGAAGAGGTTTATGGTTAACTAGCAGGCGGAGGGAAGATGTTAATGGTTAACTAGCAGGCGGAGGAAGAGGTTAATGGTTAACTAGCAGGTGGAGGAAGAGGTTTATGGTTAACTAGCAGGCGGAGGAAGAGGTTAATGGTTAACTAGCAGGCGGAAGAAGAGGTTAATGGTTAACTAGCAGGTGGAAGAGGTTAATGGTTAACTAGCAGGCGGAAGAGGTTTATGGTTAACTAGCAGGAGGAGGAAGAGGTTAATGGTTAACTAGCAGGCGGAGGAAGAGGTTAATGGTTAACTAGCAGGTGGAGGAAGAGGTTTGTTGTTAACTAGCAGGCGGAGGAAGAGGTTAATGGTTAACTAGCAGGCAGAGGAAGAGGTTAATGGTTAACTAGCAGGCAGAGGAAGAGCTTAATGGTTAACTAGCAGGCGGAGGAAGAGGTTTATGGTTAACTAGCAGGCGGAGGAAGAGGTTAATGGTTAACTAGCAGGCGGAAGAAGAGGTTAATGGTTAACTAGCAGGCGAAGGAAGAGGTTAATGGTTAACTAGCAGGCGGAGGAAGAGGTTAATGGTTAACTAGCAGGCGGAGGAAGAGGTTAATGGTTAACTAGCAGGCGGAGGAAGAGGTTTATGGTTAACTAGCAGGCGGAAGAGGTTAATGGTTAACTAGCAGGCGGAAGAAGAGGTTAATGGTTAACTAGCAGGCGGAAGAAGAGGTTAATGGCTAACTAGCAGGCGGAGGAAGAGGTTAATGGTTAATTAGCAGGCGGAAGAAGAAGTTAATGGTTAACTAGCAGGCGGAGGAAGAGGTTAATGGTTAACTAGCAGGCGGAGGAAGAGGTTAATGGTTAACTAGCAGGCGGAGGAAGAGGTTATTGGTTAACTACCAGGCGGAGGAAAAGGTTTATGGTTAACTAACAGGCGGAAGAGGTTAAAGGTTAACTAGCAGGCGGAGGAAGAGGTTAATGGTTAACTAGCAGGCTGAAGAAGAGGTTAATGGTTAACTAGCAGGTGGAGAAAGAGGTTTATGGTTAACTAGCAGGCAGAAGAGGTTAATGGTTAACTAGCAGGTGAAGGAAGAGGTTAATGGTTAACTAGCAGGCGGAAGAAGAGGTTAATGGTTAACAAGCAGGCAGAGGAAGAGGTTAATGGTTAACTAGCAGGCGGAAGAAGAGGTTAATGGTTAACTAGCAGGTGCAGAAATAGGTAAATGGTTAACTAGCAGGCGGCGAAAGAGGTAAATGGTTAACTAGCAGGCGGAGGAAGAGGTTTATAGTTAACTAGCAGGTGGAAGAGGTTAATGGTTAACTAGCAGGCGGAGGAAGAGGTTAATGGTTAACTAGCAGGCGGAAGAAGAGGTTAATGATTAACTAGCAGGTGGAGGAAGAGGTTTATGGTTAACTAGCAGGCGGAAGAGGTTAATGGTTAACTAGCAGGCGGAAGAGGTTTATGGTTAACTAGCAGGCGGAGGAAGAGGTTAATGGTTAACTAGCAGGCGGAGGAAGAGGTTTATGGTTAACTAGCAGGTGGAGGAAGAGGTTTATGGTTAACTAGCAGGCGGAGGAAGAGGTTAATGGTTAACTAGCAGGCGGAAGAAGAGGTTAATGGTTAACTAGCAGGTGGAGGAAGAGGTTAATGGTTAACTAGCAGGCGGAAGAAGAGGTTAATGGTTAACTAGCAGGCGGAAGAGGTTAATGGTTAACTAGCAGGCGGAAGAGGTTTATGGTTAACTAGCAGGCGGAGGAAGAGGTTAATGGTTAACTAGCAGGCGGAGGAAGAGGTTAATGGTTAACTAGCAGGTGGAGGAAGAGGTTTATGGTTAACTAGCAGGCGGAGGAAGAGGTTAATGGTTAACTAGCAGGCGGAAGAAGAGGTTAATGGTTAACTAGCAGGTGGAAGAGGTTAATGGTTAACTAGCAGGCGGAAGAGGTTTATGGTTAACTAGCAGGAGGAGGAAGAGGTTAATGGTTAACTAGCAGGCGGAGGAAGAGGTTAATGGTTAACTAGCAGGTGGAGGAAGAGGTTTATTGTTAACTAGCAGGCGGAGGAAGAGGTTAATGGTTAACTAGCAGGCGGAGGAAGAGGTTAATGGTTAACTAGCAGGCGGAGGAAGAGGTTAATGGTTAACTAGCAGGCGGAGGAAGAGGTTTATGGTTAACTAGCAGGCGGAGGAAGAGGTTAATGGTTAACTAGCAGGCGGAAGAAGAGGTTAATGGTTAACTAGCAGGCGGAGGAAGAGGTTAATGGTTAACTAGCAGGCGGAGGAAGAGGTTAATGGTTAACTAGCAGGCGGAGGAAGAGGTTAATGGTTAACTAGCAGGCGGAGGAAGAGGTTTATGGGATTAGGTGGCACAGAGAAGGCGGTACTGTGAAGAAAATGAAAAGTGTTGGAAAGGTCAAGAAGTTGGTGCATGATTACAAAATATATATTGACACTTCTACTTACTGTAGCTATGTGATGGCACTGAAGAACATAATATAAGGTTAAACTAAGAATCAATGCAACAGTCATCTGGAAGAGAGAGGGAAATTAATTCACGTAGTTAGAAGAAGGGGGAGCTGTAGAGAAAATAAATATTTAACTGGGAAACAAACAAGGTGCAAACATACTGTATGCAAAAATATATCTTTGACACTGCTGTTCCGCATGAATTGGTTGGTGCTGAGGCCCAGAGGAGTTACTGTATACTTGGTGGCAATACAGGATTCAACTGCATCCTCTCACCGTTCCTCCTTTTCTTCCTTTAATCATTTCCGCTTTCACTTGTATAGCCTTTCCTTCTTTTCTCATTGTCCTACTGCGTTATTTTCATTCGACCTTTCTCTACTAAGGACTCCGTGTAGTTAAGCTAAGATGTGGTGTGCAAATCAATTAGCAAGGAAAGACGAATATAATAATTATTAGAAGATAGAGACAATTATCAAAGAGGATACTTCGAATGAAAATAAACTGGGATGGATTGAAAGTGAAAAATATACAAGTATACTTAATAACTGACAATATTTAATCATGACACATCTGTACTGCATATATTGACTGGCATTGATAACACAACGGTGTTCAACTAAAAGGTCTAGGAGAAAGATTAAGAGTTTGTGAGACAAAGGAGGAGGAAGGAATTGCGAAAATAAGGGGATTAGATGGATTACTGTTCACCTCTGTGGGGTGGAAGTGGAGTGGTTGCATTGAGGCAGTTGGACAAAATTCAAAATAAAGCTATTAGATTAATCAATAACCCTGCAATCACACAGGACCTTCCTACATTATCAATACGAAGAAACGTTGCATCCCTTGCATTATTCTACAGATATTTTCACAGCAATTGTTCCGAGGAACTTGCTTCAATTGTGCCGCCTCTCCACATCTTTCCCCGTAGAACTAGGGCAGCTGAGAGCGCCCATGAATTTACACTTTCTCCTCCACAATGCAGAACTTCTGCTTATCAGAATTCATTTATCCCCAGAGCTACTACTCTTTGGAATTCATTTCCCTCGAATTGCTTTCCACAAACTTACAATCTACAAATGTTTAAATCCAGTTGTTACAAACATTTTATGAATGGAGGATGCCTTTAGGCACATGGACCTTTTTGTTTTATCTGTGTTTTTCCTTCCTCCGTTCATTGTCTCTTTAAAAAAAAAAAAAAAAAAAAAAAAACAGAATAATACGGAATGGAAAATAATTGCATATACTTACATAAACACACCTGTGCCTCACATATTGGCTGACTCTGAGGGGGTTTGTGTAAGTCAGTTTTTGGGGAAGGAGGACGAAGAAGAAATTGAAAAGAAGTATAAAGATACATACAAATCATAACACTATTATTTGTTGTGGTGTCGCTTACATTCCTAACTCTTTCAAATCCTTTATCTCTCATGAAAATTAATACATTCTGCTACAACCCAAACTTGTAGTTTTATGTTAAGTTCATCTGGTGCTAAGGCTAACATTCAGCTCTTTCTCTCTCTCCTCAGTGATTCACTTGGTCCAAATCTCATAACATGTCTCCTATTTCTACCCTGTTTCTATTTAAGTGATTCTCGACCTTATTGCTGGCCTTCTCTCGTAGATGTCTGTGTATTTCACTTTTATATTCAAACCTATTAATTAACTTTGTGTGTGTGTGTATGTTGCGTAGTTTGAATTACATATATATTTGTTATACACATTTAAGTGTTTGTTTATACTCTTATACTTTTAGTGAGTCATTCTTTAAATGTGTTTGTTTGTTGTCTGTGAGCAAAATATCTCGATAATGAATTAATTGAATACCTCGTCAGTATCTACACTTCCTACCCGAAAGGATTTCATTACCTTGTGGTTAACATTGGATGATGCCTACCCTATCCCAATTCCCCACTTCTTTGAACCCCCATAATATCACCCTGAAATGTATAGTTCGATAATCATGTTATTTGAGGATTTTGTTAGTCGATGATTTCACATAATGCATATGGAAATGACTGTATGACGTGGGATGAGGGTGTGAAGCACTTAACACCCCTTTCCCCCCGTCACCCTTAATTAATGTACCATCATCTGCAGTACTGTTAAAGCATTACACGATTTAGGATC
Source organism: Paralithodes platypus (assembly GCA_032716605.1). Taxonomy (NCBI): domain Eukaryota; kingdom Metazoa; phylum Arthropoda; class Malacostraca; order Decapoda; family Lithodidae; genus Paralithodes; species Paralithodes platypus. Next base: position 35,011,955 of record CM064524.1, on the reverse strand, counting down.
ATTATACATGCCTTCTTATCTTTTGTAATCGATATTTTCAGTGTGTCTCTCTGTATGTACAGTATGTCTGTACAATATTTTGAGAATTAACTAATGCATTTGGTACCTATTCCCTATTCATTTTCCACGGAGGATGAAGGAGATGGAGAAATATAGATGCCAAAGTTAATTAGTTTGAGGTGTTACTATTAACCCTCACTGTCGCCACCTTCATCAAAATTATCGGCGTGAACCAAATTGTAGCGTAATGAAGTAACCAGGGATAAAGAGGTGTGTGTGTGTGTGTGTGTGTGGAGAAAGAAAGAGAGAGAAAGACAGAATGCGAGTCTTAGTGTGGGAGAAAAGGGTCATGCGAATTGTTATTAGATAATGTTTGTGGATCTGTGTGTGTGTATGAGAGAGAGCAAGAGAATATACGTGTATTGCAGTGTGACAACGAGAGACTGTGTGTTCCTGTGAGCGTGGGTGTTGGGTTGGGATTGGGTTGGGACGCTCGAGCGTGATATTGTATAAACCCAATTTTGCTCGGAGCCTTTGTCCCAAAAATATAGTACAGCGTTATCCAGAAATGTTAGCATATTACCACACATAATTTTAGTCACGATTTGCAGTTGAGATTTCATATAAATTCGAGTTTTCAGGTAATAAGAAACGGATCCTATAAGGGGTATACGCTATTTAGAATATCACAACACATTTTGGCTAGATATAAATACAATTTTACTTGTGATTTCATTCGGTACCCATTCATAATTAATGATTCATCTCTGGCTACGGTGTGATGTTTCAACTCCCAGCACCCTCATGCATTGATCCACAAATTAATTACTATATGAAGCTGACAATAGTCACTATGTTACCAAATTTAAAATATTACACTAAGAATTTTCACATGGTTATATTATGTCCAGCCAGGAAGGAAAATTACGAACCCTTGTCAAATTAATGAACATATGATCTGAATAACATGGATTATAATGAATCATTAACTGATCACCCAAGATACATTTTTACCAAAAGGTTTCTACCCCTTATAAAATACTGAGTACACCAACATATTAGGAGGATCTTGCATAAGGATAACGAAGTGTTGTATTCCATTATCTTTATTCGCTGTACTGTCCTCAATTCAGATACTTCATTGTAATTATCCTTCACGAATCTACTCGTTGTCCTGCTTCTACATATTATTAATTTGTTCTTCCTCGCATTTCTTCCAATTCAATATTACAAATAATACCTTCAAGATAATAGCTTAGCCTACCTCTTCCTCTGAAATGTGTTGCCTTACTCTAAATGTAGTAATTAAGGACAAAATAGTAATGCCACCCTCATTTTGTTCAAGCTTCCTCTCTCTCCTCCATACATATTTAAACCCGTCTCATTTCAATCTCGTATTTCTTCCTGTACATCTTTCACCTTATTCGCCTCGTATAATATATTTGGGTCGCATCCCAGTAGGCTAACCCTCGCCTTTCATCTTCACATATTTTCCTTTTAAACGTCACATTTCAACCTCGTATTTCTTCCTCCACTGAAATAATTTTCTTCCTCACCCTCGTCCGTCAGGGCCCGGCTCCCCCGTTCATCTCCTAACACTCACTCTCATGAACACCCTTCACTAAGGGCCTTCCTCCTCCTCCTACCTCTCTTCACTCATGATCCCTCTTCTCTCTCCTTGGTGCCTCCTTCACTTGGCCATGTTTCACCCTCGGCCACCACCACATTTCAGCTCAATAATTCTCCTTCCTCCTCCTCCTACCTCTCTTCTCTCATGATCCCTCTTCTCACTCCTTGGTCATGTTTCACCCGCGGCCACCACCACATTCCAGCTCACCACCCGCCGACAATGGTCGACCTTTACACTCCAATGGCTCAAGTACAGCTTCCGGTCATCAAAGGTTTGGTTTATTTAACTTACGACCGTTGGTTTCCCTCATCATTCATGTCAACGGCAGGTACAGCCAGAGTCAAAGGTCCCTTGCAATCATGATGAGAAGTTGTGTAAATTCCTGAGGGAATCGTATAGTTAACAATTTTACAAGAAAAAACCATGTGTAATAGTTTGAAGGATGACTAGTAACATCTGAAGATAAAGTTTATAATTATTGTTATACCTTGTTTTTACTGGGGTTGATTGGATAAATTATGTATTGTAGGTTCTTACTCGACTGGAGAATTTGAATTCACTTAACACATGCACAGAGAGTAATAGAGGATAAATATAACACAGTGTACATTCATATATTGTATTCACTACACATGGATATCGTATTTTAATATTAGATAATGATATGCATAGAATAAAAGACGCACGGACGAGGTTCCACAATATTCCCTCACTCTTAAGACTTTGCCTGTATATAATAGGTTAGTACTCCCTTCAATCGAGGTATGACCCTCATACTTTTCAGATCACACGATACAGGAATATTTCACTTAAGTACTTCCTTTAATAAATGGATATCACTAGTACTTTTAATATTTTGCTTGCTTTGATAATTAGAACTTTTGAACTAAGTACTTTTTTTTTTTTTTTTTTTTAAGAGACAATGAACGGAGGAAGGAAAAACACAGATAAAACAAAAAGGTCCATGTGCCTAAAGGCATCCTCCATTCATAAAATGTTTGTAACAACTGGATTTAAACATTTGTTGATTGTAAGTTTGTGGAAAGCAATTCGAGGGAAGTGAATTCCAAAGAGTAGTAGCTCTGGGGATAAATGAATTCTGATAAGCAGAAGTTCTGCATTGTGGAGGAGAAAGTGTAAATTCATGGGCGCTCTCAGCTGCCCTAGTTCTACGGGGAAAGATGTGGAGAGGCGGCACAATTGAAGCAAGTTCCTCGGAACAATTGCTGTGAAAATATCTGTAGAATAATGCAAGGGATGCAACGTTTCTTCGTATGGCTAATGTAGGAAGGTCCTGTGTGATTGCAGGGTTATTGATTAATCTAATAGCTTTATTTTGAATTTTGTCCAACTGCCTCAATGCAACCACTCCACTTCCACCCCACAGAGGTGAACAGTAATCCATCTGAGAGCGCACATGACTTTTATATATTACGGCCAACTGCTCGTCAGTGAAGAATTCTCGAAACTCTGTACAGGAGTCCCAGTTTTTTAGAGGCATTCTTAGCAATGCTTCTAACATAATGTGTCCAGCTCAAGTTAGTAGTTAATGTTACACCGAGAATGTCAATACTAGGGGAAGTGGGGAATATTTTACATCATTAAAAAATATATGGGAGTCAGTGAGATTCTGTCGGTTAGAAAATTGAATGTACTTGGTTTTCTGTGCATTAAAGGAAACTAGATTCTCTTGTCCCCATTCATTAATTCTAGAAAGGTCCCGGTTCAGAGAAATTACAGTGTTTATTTTTGAATTTATAAGATCGGGTTGGGTGAAAGAATTGGTAAATGTGAAGGAACTGTGGAGTGTTGAGTCATCTGCGTAGGAATGTATTGGATTATGAGTGGTAGATATGAGATCATTGATATGAATGAGGAACAGAGTTGGGGCCAAAACTGATCCCTGGGGAACACCAGCATTTATTGAGTGAAATTGAGAATAAAGGCCATCTACCAAATAAATATCCCTAAAATAAACGGATATCACTAGTACTTCTTATGTGGTTCAAATAGTATAACAGTAGTATTAAGTAACACCCCGTTCTTAACATTAATCATCTTTTATAAACCCCAATTCACTTGAATAAACTAATGAAAGCATATGGTCCTCCCGGGATTCGAACTCGGGACACCACACCCAGAACATAAGCATCTTAACCATTACACCAACAATACAGTATAGTATAGAATAATTCACTTAAGTACTTCCTTGTATATTAGGCATGTAATTAACTGGTGTAATTAAATAGGCTTTGACATTAAGTACTTTCCTTAATAAATGGATATCACTAGTACTTCTTATGCGTTTCAATTAACATATCTATCTATCTATATGTCTATATGCTCAGGCCCAATCCCCATTTTTCCAATTTGTATTTATATTTTCTATTTAATTCTATTTAATTTTATTTTTATTTTTTCTTGGGGGTTGCTGACTCAAGACAGAGCAAGAACAGGGAAAACACAAAAACAACATAAAACAACGAACAAACAAAGATAAAGACACAAATTCACACACATCTACGTCACCCAGGAGAAGACCTAGAGACCAGGGTCACCAAAGTCGCTCCAGCACTCCCCCGGCCCCCGACCACCCGGAGAGGTTCCGATTTCGGCAGGCAGACATGCAGCGGAGCAAAAGCCACAAGCCCTCCCACCACACTTCCAGGCGCACCCTTCATATTAATCGTCTCCCCGGGCCAGGCGCCTGATGGACTATTATCTAGTCCAAATTGCGCCCGACCCCTTCCCCCAAAGCACCACGTGTTCACTCAACTATTCACGAGCATTCTCCATTCACTCCTGTCCACCACCACTTCCCCTGCCTGATCTATAGTCATATAAATATTATATAATGATTCAATTAACCTGGGAACGGCGAGGAGACTCTTGAGAGGTTTTGGTGGTGGAATGCGACGGGACTCTTAAGATCTAAGGCCTAAAAAAAAACTTTTAAAAGACCCCAGTAGCACTCAAAACAAAAGAATATGTGATTAAGTGAGATAATCCCCCTCCATACCTCCTATCACTCCTCTACATGTGTGAAAACCCCCCTCCTTCCCACCCCTTTTTAATTATGACCTATTTTTCCTCATATTCCATTGTTTATCGGTTTATTTATTGCACCAATATCTCCAACCTGGTTCCAAGGTCGTCTAGTACGTATATAGAGAGCGTGGGAAGAGAAAAAATAGTGAGAGAGAGACATCAGGCTGCCTTCAGGCCTCGAAGAGGGTGAATATACGTCTCGTTCGCCTCTCACCTCATGACTGGAGGGTCGGCAATAATTTGTCTTTTTCACTCCCCAAAATACTGTTCCTAATTTGTTTTATTGCTGTTACATGTTAATATCTTCATATTAAACGTAACATAGGCGCATATGAATAAGTAATAACAATATATATGGTAAAATTACAATTTTAGGCGGGAATGAACCAAAATATCCTCGCTTGGCGGGAGGGTTTGAACTACCAATGGCGCATCGCTCTCGGGTTAAGTACTTTTTTTTTCTCTATAAGGTGCGTCACTAGTACTTTTAAAATGGGTTTCACTGTATATTATATCAAGTAGCACTCTGTAGTCTTCTGGTGAGAATCTTGGCCGTGGTGGTGAACCTGACGTGGCTGGTGGACAGTGGATGGAGACTCGAACTCTTGGGTGTTGGGTCTTAAATAATATGCACAATATGCCAGTGCATCTGTAAAGTATTATCGAGCTAACGTAGGAGAGAACTCACTAACTACTCTGACCGTTATAAGAGTGTTTATGCAGACCTAGTACTCTTGGGTGTTGGGCCATGAATACCATGTACAATATGCATCTGCAACATGTCATTGAACTAACGTAAAAGGGTTGTTTGTAATGCAACGTCTCCTAACTGTTCTGACCGTTATAAGAGTCATTCAGTGACTGAGTTGATGAAGTAATTTTGCGCCTTTTCCGATAATTGTACCCCAGAACCAGTGCCTGGGATTCCGTACCGTATGGACTCTCGTTATGCCGTTATGCAGTGCTGCTACGGTATCTCGCAAAGCCCTGCCTTTCCAGAGTCCAGCCAGTGCGTGAAGTTCTAGTAAGATGGGGGTTGGTTTAGTACCAATAAAGCTATTGAAAAATCAGCATTCCTTATTGACAGTAACGCCGGTATCAAGGCAGAGGAACGGTGGCCTCCAGTGAGATCTAATAACAAATTGCTTTGATGAGCCAAGATCTTAAATAATATTGAAAGTAGAGCATTACAACCAGGGCTGTCACGGATCTACTTCAATATTAAAACCCAAATCCTCCAGCTGTTATCTACCTTCCAGTGAGGGCAGTTAATAGTTTTCCAACTGTAAAGATTTTCACTTTGCCTGTGATAGTCATACCTTTCTCTGCGTTCCTCCTGATGTTCCTTCTCCGGCTAATAAAGGCACATGTGCGGGAGGGGGGGAACTCCTTGGGCGTTTGGGGTAGTCCCTCCTGGCCTCACGTTCATGGTGGTGATGCGGCTTGGAGGAAGAAGGGCGCGTGGAGGTATGGTTTTTATGGAGTTGTTTTGTTGTCTTCCTTTCCTTTGCAGCTTTCCTTCTCTTTTGGGCATCAGGATTGTTTACTGTGACTGTGATATTCTTGCGGGGTGTTGGAGGGAGTGCGAAGGCTATTGCAGGAACTCTGGGGTGGTGGTTACAGCTTCCTTTCTCGGGGGTGTGGTGGGAAGCGTTGGAAAACGGCTTGGCGGTGATGGCGTGGTGATTATTTTCTTCCTTATTTCAATATTATTGCTTGTCAGCTAAGTTTTTGGCGCATTAAATAATTCAGCTTTACTTTGTCAGAATTCAGAGTCGGTAGAAGGTTTACCAGTATAATCTGACCTCATTTAATCTTAGTTTACCTTACTAGTCTTAACCTAGCATTAACCCTTAATTAGCGGCTCACCACATAAGTCGAGTTAAATAAAGCTGGACTATGTGGCGGCGCTCAGAAACATAGCGAGTGGCAATTTCAGCACGTAATGTTGCTGAGAGAGAGAGACAAGTGGTGGCAGGAGACTAGCGAGCGTATGACTGCTCCAGACCACCGCGGCGAACCTACTGACACGAATCTCAGCTCCCTCCTCCCTCTCTCACTCGCTACATACTGAATTATATGGGGAAAGTACCGAATTACATGCTTTTTGCACTCGCGTTGCACGGTTTGCATACGTACACAGTTCCCATACAAAGGACCCTCGTTATGGTGTCATCGAGGTTACGGTCGGCGCAATTAGGGTGACGCGACGCGTCTCTGGGTCTTATTTAGGCATGAAAATGATCACGTAAACAGCCCTATTTTGGCTAAAAACACCCCGCTGGGCGGTACATATAAATAAACCGCATAGGCCGCTCGTAAGGTGTTAATATTTTCTTTCATTGTTTCAATTGACGATATGCTATCTTTAGTTAATATAATATACATAGCACTCCAACCTATAGTACCCATGCAATTAACTTTAATCTAAACGAACATAATATAAGTTAACCCGAACTTAACTTAACCTAACTTCACTTCACCTTACATAACCACAATCCCCTAATCAACGTACTCTGATATTTACCTAACATACGTCAAACTATTGCTAATTACGGTTGCTAGTATATTAAGCTAACTAACTTTAAGTAAACTAACCGATTTTACAATGTACTAAGAAATACAACTCTAGTCTGGACCAAAGTATTTGTGAATGAAATGTGTGGTAACTGTAACACCCTGCTAGTGGTCGTATATACAGTATATCGTGGACTCTGGCTCAGTTCAGGATATATGGAGACATCGGCACAATGTAGTATGTCAGGCTATATTCGCCCAGATATATAAATACAATATTGAAACTTTTGTTTTTAATATATATACAACACTATATAAAGAAATATACAAAGCTAAATCAAAAACAATTTATACAGTTAATGCTGTCCTCCATTCCAGATATAATTATTGTGTTTTGAATTGGTGTGAATTGAAGATTAGTGGACAATATTCTAAATAAGTTAATTATAAAGAAAACTTAAATTATGTTACATTTTCTAGGATATATACATATGGATAGTTCAGTTGTAAACGAATTTAATCAACTTACATGAATGTATATGCAATCGCAGAGGAGTTTTTTCAGGAGGAGATTTCCGGATTTGAAGTTCTTTAAAAGAAAAACAAAAATAATTCGATGTTATGAAACAAACTCCCACATAATATTAGTGTTACTGTTAATAAATGTCATTCAACGATTGGTAAATTCCTTCTGTATTGCATTATTTCAAGTAATACATTACTCAGAAAAAATATTTAATTGAAAATGTGGTACAATATATAGCACTATACAGTATACACTGTAGTCAAACAGAACAGTCAGCGTTTTCTTTGGACGGCAAAATAGTTGCCACCCTCCACCTTCTCTATCTAGAGTACGTAGCACCCGTCTAGTAACACAATCCCATCCCTACAGTCTGTGCAACTCTCGAATCCAAGAGTGAAACGATATTCCTAAACCTTCTTCTATTAAACAGCGGAGCTCTGGAACTCTCTCCATTAATTTATCTTAATCAAACTTTATAAAATGTACCTGTGTTGACGAATATTTATTATAGCCTTGGGTATGCTAGAGTGGCACCAATATATAGGGTTTTAGTTAGGGTATGTCAACGTGAGTGTTGTCGTATTATTAAGCCGATGATGTATTGGTTCTTTCCATTGGTTCTTTACTTGTATGTATTGATAATGTACATAATACACATTCGACAATACTGGTACATACAGTAAATAGCTTGGCCTACTTTTTTGATGATCACAAATGTATTATACCTTGTAGTTACCACGGATCCAATGTGGCGTCCAAATGATATGATGACCGATCCCTCTTATTATAGGAATCTATTGTACCTCTCCCCTTCCCTTTCTCCCTACCTACCCCTCACCTCTCCCTACTCTCTTTTTCCCTCTCACTCCCCGCCCTACACAGCCTCTCCTTTCTTTGTATCCCCTCCCCTACTCTTCCCTCGCCGCTGCAGTGCTATTGAAGGCATTATGTTTCAAATACCGGTATTAAAACAAACTTTTGTTCCCTGGTTTTAATTCTGACTTACCTGTAACTCCCGCAAGGGGACCATGGGCGAGTAAAATGTAGTCAAGATATATTGTGAAACGTTACGAATATTGTAATGCAAAAAATCGATGTAAAAAAAAAAAACATTTATATAACATGTAAGAATGTAGTAACGCAAATGATGAAACAATTTGCTAGAGAATGAATTAAGAAATGTGTATGAGCTTATAACGAACAGAAATATTAACTTCGAAAAGTAATGGATCCTGAAAAAGAAAAAAATATACACCATATAATATTTTATTTGTTGTAGTTATTGTAATAGTGACAATATATACGTTCATTAAAAAACAAGGGATTTACAGCGTACAAAATATGTTGTTGTTCCCTAAATTAGAGTAACTATTTTTCAGAAAATCTGCCAACAGAACCCTGTTTTAGTAATTTCGCATTCACTGGCAAAACATGCAAAAACTATTTACTACTAATGAAAGTCTGTGTCGCATTCATTTGAACCTTGTTTTTTGTATTTCATTAAAGTTAACGTTGTGGCAGGTCGAAAATCTTACTTTAATATTAATTGTCTTTACCATTCTCATTCTAAGTATTTTGACCTTTCAAAAAGATGGTTTCGCTGTAATTGTATCAGCTTTTAGTTCGCATAACGCGGGTAGAACCATAGAGGGACATTGCTATTTATTTGATTTTGTGTAACTTGTGTTTCACCAATTAGTATATTATTTTTCTCTCACTATGGGTGTATGATTCATAAAATATCTTTCCTATTAATTGTGTTTCATTGATGAATTTGTTTATTGTTTGTTTCGTACTTCTATCTGTCCTCTCCTTCCTTTCTCTTTCCTCTTAGTATTTTTGAAAGACAAAAAGTAAACAGTTAATCAAGTTTGTTGACGAACTATTCATATGTGGCTGCTCTGATGGTGTTATTAATGGAAGAGTGAGAGAGTGTGTGTAAGAAGAGAGAGAGAGAGAGAGAGAGACAGAGAGAGGGGGGGGGGGGCGTGAGGATCGCGGAGGAAGTGTGCGAGCTCATCAATACTGCACATGGTGAGGTGTACTACAAGAATATTGTGAAGTTTTAAGAAGGATTTGGGGTATAGCCATTTTATAGAACCGATAAAGAAACCCTAGGGGAGGCGATGCTTTTGTATGCATATTGAGAGACAGCATTAGTTATGTATCGTATACGAAATATGTATACATTTATTTAACCCCTCCAACCCGGAAGGGCTCTTGAACGCCCATAACAACCTCGGCCCGCGCAACCCGGAAAGGCTCTTGAACGCCCATTGCTTGCGTGCGTGCTTTCGAATGCCGCGCGTACATTTTTGGTATCATGGGACGGTAGGTGGCGTCACCAGGCGTAAACGACGCCACAGCAACAGTATCTACCCCGACGCCATCATGGACAGTACGCCAAATAGTGATTCCGCTGTGTAGATACCGTGCTTCCTACGACGCCCTTGCTAGTTCGTCGCGCCTTACCCCGACGCCATCGCCTAAATGTGTTATCTCCCGGAGGTATTGAGACGACATTGAGACTTTATGAGCGAGCTGATGCCAAGCATAATGTTGATGATGAAGTCAGTGACGACTCCAGTAATTATAAGTCAAGTGATTATGGCCATTAGAGTGACAAAGAAGAGCAATTCCTGGGATTTGCGAGAGAACATGACAGTGATGAGAGTGATGAAGGTGATGTACCAGTTGTTGAGGAAGCTGGTTTACCTAAAGACAGTGAACTTGAGAGAGTGAGTGAGTGGGAGAGTTCAAGGTCACTCACCAAATTTCGCATAAGTGACACGACTCCAAGCCCTTCCCCAGGTAAATCGCCTTTCAAGCTACATTTGTATAAGCTGAAAATACTTGAGAAGGCGGCCGGGGCAGCTAGGGAACAAGCAAAACTACTTGGTGAGGATGAGGCTGTGAGTGAGGGTCAGCGTGGTGACCCTTCTCGTCCACCATTGTCTCCCTTATCTACCCACGCCACCCAAGATGACCCGGATGCCCCGCATTCTTCCCCACCACCCCCACCATTGCCAAGGGTTGAGGATCCCCCACTTTCGGCCTATTTGCCTCCTAGGTCCCCCGACAGGAGACATACTGCTGCCGAAAAGGGGAAAGGTAGGAAATATACCAAAAAAATTAAGAAAAGTAAGAGAGTTTTGTTCGAGGCTCCCGCGGCGTCCACCCCGGCCGGCCCCAGCCATACGTCCCCGCAACTTTCCCCACGGTCCTCCCCACCTCTCCCGCCTTCAACATGTCTTCCTGAAGAAGTCTTTGAGCTCGCATCACCAATACCTGGGCCTAGTGACACTGAAACATTGCTTTCTGTCACTCGTCGCAGGCAAAGGAGCCCAGGACCTCGGGGGGACACAGCCTCACCTGCCACTCCTTCCCCACCTCGCCCACCCGCACGCCGCCCACGCATCACTGGTTCCCCGCCAGATTATGTGGGGGCCACTGATGATGAAGGGCACCTCTCTGAAGACTCTGGCCATGATTACATAGGTCCACTGTCAGGGCAAGATGACCACTCTGATGATGACTATATGGACATCGACGACCCTCGACCCATACGCTTGGCCCGGCGTCGTGCTGCCCGTCGTGCTGCCCGCCGCCCTGGCCGCCCTAGGGCGCGCGCCTCCCGAGTTGGCCGTGGGCGTGCTGGGCCACCAGCTGGAGCTCCTCGTCAGCGTAGACAAGACCCATTCTACGTTTTTCAGTGGCAAGACGTAGTTGATGAGGATGGATACAACCCTGATGTGCCAGCTTTTGATGAGGTACTGGAGGGTTATTACCCCCAATTTTCCTGCAGGCCCCAATGCTCCACCACACGAACTATTTGAGGCCTTCTTTGATGAGGAGGTGGTAGGCTATGTTGTCAAAGAGACAAATAAGCAGCACCAATTCCAGGTCCACTTTTTGGGCAAGGTGACCAAGGGCCACATGAGGCAGTGGACCCCAGTGACTCATAAAGAGTTCATGGTGTTCCTGGCACTCACCATGCTAATGCCTCATGTCAAGAAGCATAAGTTGCCTGACTATTGGATCACCAATGATCTGATATCCACCCCTGCCTTCGGGAAATATATGTCTCGCGACCGGTACCTTGATATCCTCGCAGCGCTCCATCTTGTCACCAACACCGACGTCCACCTCGGTGACAAGCTGTGGAAGATTAGGACATTGTATGAGATGATGCGTGAACGCTTCACCTCCTACTTCAAGCCCTTCCGCAAGGTCGTCATTGACAAGTCTCTTGTGCTGTTCCGGGGAAAACTCAGCTTCCGGCAGTACATCCCCTCAAAAAGACATCGCTTTGGCATAAAATTCTTTGTGCTGTGCGACTGCCAAACTGGCTATGTCCTGGACTTCCTGGTCTACAGCGGGAAGGAAGGGGACTTGCTTGTGGACCCCCTCATTGGCTTTGGCGGAGCAGTGGTGCAAGCCATGATGGACCGCTACTTTCACAAGAATCACGTCCTCTACACGGACAATTATTACACGTCCCCCACTCTCTCACAGTACCTGCATGAGCGCAAGACGGGGACTGTAGGCACAGTACGAGGGAAAAGGAAGGGCATGCCACCTTTCCCTCCAAAGACCAAAAAAGGTGATGTGTTCAAGAAGAAGTCGGGGCCCATTCTGGCTATCCACTGGCACGACCAGCGGAAGGTCAACCTCCTGACCACCATCCACAAGGGGGAAATGGTGGAGACTGGCAAGGTGGATCGCCGCACCCAGGCCAAGGTGACCAAGCCCGATGCTTTCCTGGACTACAACATCAACATGAGGCTGGTGGACAAGTCCGACATGCAGATAGGCTTCATTGACTGCCTGCGTACCTCGTGCAGATGGTACAAAAAGTTCTTTCTGAATATGGTGGACATGTCAGTTCTGAATGCCTACAATATATACAAGCTTCGGAATGTGAACACACCCATGAAGTTCAATAGCCTGCGGAGGTTCCAAAAGCAGGTGTTGACGGAGCTCCTGGAGCAGTATGCTACTCCACAGAGGGCAGTGGCACATCCTGGGCCCGCCGTTATTGACCGCTTGCAGTGTGCTCAATACTTGATTAGGCACAGGCTTGGTTCCTTGCCTCAGAATGAATCAGGAAAAACACAACAGAAGCGGTGCCATGTCTGCTACAACAGCAGGGTGAGGCCGAGGCCAGGTAAAAAGTCAACCATGGAGTGTGTGGAGTGCAAGGTGGCACTCTGTGCTTTAGAGTGCTTCTTTGATTACCACTCCAAGCTGGAGTTCTAATAATCATAGTGAAAGTGCCAAAGATAATGACAATATGTACAGTATATATATAGGCAAAAAGTGGAAGTAAACCAATTTATTGTTATACAAAAGTCATGTATTATGAAAACATGTATACAAATACAATTACACCATAATAATATGTGAAAGTGACACATATGTATATACCAAGTGACATTCATATGATTAGAACCTATAGAAATATATAAATCAGTGAAAAAAGACACAATAAATTGTATATACATCGTTTACAAATCATATAACTAAGTGAAAGTGACACAAGACCTAATATTTGATGGCCAAAGTATAATAAACACCTGTGATAACGAATAATCAGTGCCTAATACAACAATAACCTACCTCAATTACTAATAAAATGTACGGTATCGAGTGAAAATGAGCATTATCAGTGACAGTGACACTCTCTAAAGCATATTTGTCAAAGTGAAAGTGACACAAGACCTAATATTTGATGGCCAAAGTATAATAAACACCTGTGATAACGAATAATCAGGGCCTAATACAACAATAACCTACCTCAATTACTAATAAAATGTACGGAATCGAGTGAAACTGAGCATTATCAGTGACAGTGACACTCTAAAGCATATTTATCAAAGTGAAAGTGACACAAGACACAATACTTGATGACCAAAGAATAATAAACACCTGTAATAACGAATATTCAGTGCCTAATACAACAATAACCTACCTCAATTACTAATAAAATGTACGGTATCGAGTGAAAATTAGCAATATCAGTGACAGTGATACCCTAATAAACATATTTTATATAATTGGCCTCAAAATAACTAGAAAAATATCAAATAAACATCACATTCTCAATATCAAACACTAAAATCGTCTAAGGGAGATAAATACTTTGGCGCGACGAGCGGCTAGGTGCGTCGTAGCCATGGCCGGGGCGACGCGTCCGAACGCGGGAAGAATTTTCCGCTGAAAAACACTCGTCTTCCCGCGCTCACCATTATGCAACCAGAGGGGCTAGAGACCTCTACTCAACGCCATTCGACAGAGGAAGGTTTGTGGAACATTATTCTTTTTTATTCACAACATTACATGCCATATTCATTGACTTACAGAGTAGTTAACATAGCCCAAAGATCGTCAAAACACCCGGTACCGCAGCACAGTCGCAAGCTATAGTCCCCGGGGCTGGAGGGTTAATAAACGTATTATGGGATTCAATTAAATAACTAATTAGAAAGCATTGTAATATGAAAATATGCTGACAAGCACACCCATTCTCTCTCTCTTACACCCACCCACATAAACAAACAATTAAACGTCGCCAAAACAATATAATACTTAATTAAATATACGTCTTGGAGATAATACCATTGTAACCTATTGGAAAGGCAGAGAGAAGTACACTGATTTACAACATTGACATATATATTACCTTACCTCCGGTGGTGCACCTAGGCTCTGTTTTCTTTGTGTCTCTTTGGCCATCCGTGACAGGTGTATGGGTTCTGGTCTGACAACAAGTCCACCTCCTTCCCTCTACACTGGCCTCCACCTTGGTCATCCGTGACAGGTGTAAGGGTTCTGGTCTGACAACAAGTTCACCTCCTTCCCTCTACACTGGCCTCCACCTTGGTCATCCGTGACAGGTGTAAAGGTTCTGGTCTGACAACAAGTCCACCTCCTTCCCTCTACACTGGCCTCCACCTTGGTCATCCGTGACAGGTGTAAGGGTTCTGGTCTGACAACAAGTCCACCTCCTTCCCTCTACACTGGCCTCCACCTTGGTCATCCGTGACAGGTGTAAGGGTTCTGGTCTGACAACAAGTTCACCTCCTTCCCTCTACACTGGCCTCCACCTTGGTCATCCGTGACAGGTGTAAAGGTTCTGGTCTGACAACAAGTCCACCTCCTTCCCTCTACACTGGCCTCCACCTTGGTCATCCGTGACAGGTGTAAGGGTTCTGGTCTGACAACAAGTCCACCTCCTTCCCTCTACACTGGCCTCCACCTTGGTCATCCGTGACAGGTGTAAGGGTTCTGGTCTGACAACAAGTCCACCTCCTTCCCTCTACACTGGCCTCCACCTTGGTCATCCGTGACAGGTGTAAGGGTTCTGGTCTGACAACAAGTTCACCTCCTTCCCTCTACACTGGCCTCCACCTTGGTCATCCGTGACAGGTGTAAGGGTTCTGGTCTGACAAGAAATCCACCTCCTTCCCTCTACACTGGCCTCCACCTTGGTCATCCGTGACAGGTGTAAGGGTTCTGGTCTGACAACAAGTCCACCTCCTTCCCTCTACACTGGCCTCCACCTTGGTCATCCGTGACAGGTGTAAGGGTTCTGGTCTGACAACAAGTCCACCTCCTTCCCTCTACACTGGCCTCCACCTTGGTCATCCGTGACAGGTGTAAGGGTTCTGGTCTGACAACAAGTCCACCTCCTTCCCTCTACACTGGCCTCCACCTTGGTCATCCGTGACAGGTGTAAGGGTTCTGGTCTGACAACAAGTCCACCTCCTTCCCTCTACACTGGCCTCCACCTTGGTCATCCGTGACAGGTGTAAGGGTTCTGGTCTGACAACAAGTCCACCTCCTTCCCTCTACATTGGCCTCCACCTTGGTCATCCGTGACAGGTGTAAGGGTTCTGGTCTGACAACAAGTCCACCTCCTTCTGTTACGCTGGCCAGCTTGCCAGAATGTACTCGTGACTCGCTAGCACTCGCCGAGGCAGTGAAATGGGCTATAATAATCGTAGAACGATATTCTTTATTTCTTAGTATTCGTGTTGTCACAGACAGATCAGTGTTTGCCTTTATTCTTGTCTTTGACAATTAGAAGTCTTTTATATCCATAGTAGTGATTATAATATGCAGCGCGTGAGCGAGAAAATGAGAGAGAGAGGTGAGAGCGAGGAGGTAGTGTGTGTGCGTATGTACATGTGCATTCCTCGCTTGGTGGGCTCGCTCGCTCGCTATTGGTCGGCGTGGCCTGGCGTGATCTATGACGTCTGCTTTTCTGGTGACGTAGTGGCCTGTGGTTGGTCGCCGCCCTCCTTTGCCCAGTGGTGGGGCTCCTACCCTCCTTATCTCCTCAGAGCATGGCATTGTGCGTTTGGTCCTAGACGTCCCTCGCATTCGGTCTCCAATCTAACCCCCTTTACTGCTGTTCCTCTCTCTGAACTCCTTCTTTCCAATACTTCTTATCTTTATTCAATTACCCATCCCTTCTGGTTCTCGCATACGACTTCCATAGTCGGCCAGTCGTATTACCAGCGCCTGTTCTCACATATATGTTTTGCACTAGCTTTAGAGGTTATTAGAATCATAGTCATATGGATTCATATTGTTGGGTGCTTCTAATTATTTGGTTGTTCTTTATTACTATTTAATGCTAGACAGTGGAGGGTATCTTTGGTCGTTGTCTGTGTTATGTATATAGCAAGTCAGAGCCTGTACGACTTCGACGGAGCTAGGTAGCCTGTAGTACACCCTTGTGCATATTTTCCTTTGCGAGCTTAGCAGTATACAAGCGAAGGGCTTTTGCCTACTCTTGCTTGTATACTTGCTAACTCATTTTGTTGACCTTTGAGGAGAGCCAGGGTAAGACCAGATACTTGAGATCTGGACTTACCAAGAGAGCCTCCTAGTCACTTAATGTAAGATAAGGGAAATCTGTTCAGGGGAGACAGTAGGCTGCGAACATGCTTGAGCTCTGCCTAGGCTCCCTGTACCTCTATGCTGCTGCCAGACTTTATTAGTAAGAAAGACAGCATTTTGTTTATTAACTTTAACTGTGTATGCTTTAGCAATTATTCACGTATTGTTTTAGCCTAGGTTGATGCATAGTGCACAACCCAGTATGGCTGTTACTTTGGCTAAGGAAGTACTCTTTTTGAGTTGCTGTTGTTAGTGCTGTCCCAGAGTTGTTGCACTCCCTTGTCTCCATATATATGTATCCTACTTTTAGGTGTATTTAAGTTACACGCTTTGGTGTCCTGCCCCTGCATTACTTCTGTTCTATATTCGACGAGCATCTTAGAGCATCAGACGTTTTCAGAAGATTCCATATCTGTTTGCTGTAGGACTAGACTTCAAGTGTTTTCATAGAGCATTGAAGAGTTTAGTGTTGAGTTCAGACTCACACTAAAGATAACGTAAGCATATAACCTTTTTATTAAATCTTGTCATAGTTTATTTAAGCATTGTTATTTCTTGAGAGCTTTTTATTAACGTAATTACTCTTGTTGTGAGTAGGCTTTGCCGTCACCGGAAAGCCTTTGTAGAAGTACACTTAACCCAGTTAATTGATACCCCGTTATCCAGTAGATTAACTCTGGAGGGTTTTAAGTGTTTTGTTCACCGGCTTAATAGTTCGAGGGTTTTGGAATTAGCGTACCGTACCGTTGTTGCAGATATAGCCAATCTTGTAGTCCAATATTAAGTACCTTGTTTATTTCGTTGTGCCGGTTGTAACACTTCCCTCTACACTGGCCTCCACCTTGGTCATCCGTGACAGGTGTAAGGGTTCTGGTCTGACAACAAGTCCACCTCCTTCCCTCTACACTGGCCTCCACCTTGGTCATCCGTGACAGATGTAAGGGTTCTGGTCTGACAACAAGTCCACCTCTTCCCTCTACACTGGCCTCCACCTTGGTCATCCGTGACAGATGTAAGGGTTCTGGTCTGACAACAAGTCCACCTCCTTCCCTCTACACTGGCCTCCACCTTGGTCATCCGTGGCAGGTGTAAGGGTTCTGGTCTGACAACAAGTCCACCTCCTTCCCTCTTACCTACAACTTTGACTCAACTGCTTCCATTACAACAGTACTGAATTATCTCTCTTTCCTCGCCTGCTCCATTTTGCTTGGGAAACTATAATACTGATGATAACTACAACATTGGTAAATTTTCTGTCTGTATTGATTGTTTATCTTTTTCTATTATCATTATTTATGTGTTTTTCTAAAATGTATTGTTTTTGTTAACAGTCTTTGTTTAAAGCTGGTGTTGCTTCATATTTTGCAATTATATTTTATTTTATTGTATCTATTCACTTTTGATAGTATCAATTGCTTGCTTTTGTGATATCCTTAATTTATTTGTACGATAAATGTAGGTTATTTGTAGGGTAGTAATTGATAGGGATCAACTGTCCATGCTATACTGACAGGTACCTACCCGATAGCACTATCGTTAGTGAGTGCTGTATGTATTTTGTACTGTTCTTGATATTATCTTGTTAAATTTAAAATTTTGTTTTAATATTAAATTTGAAATAAATTGTTGTTTCTTTGTTAATACATAATCTAGTCAAATTTTCCAGAACGTCCCGGACTTCCCAAATTGACTAATTCCTTGAACGTGACGATAGTGCATTGTTATATGTGCGATTAGTTTCCTAGGGAAACAGAAGAACTTGCTCATGTAGTGATGTACACTTTATGTGGTGGATTGTGTTCTATTATTTCAAAATTGTATTTTATCAAGCGTTATTTCCACATAGCGATTTTGATAAGTTATTTTGCATTTATCTTGTATCAACCCAGTTTTGGTCTGCTTAGTTTGCAAGTTTTACATTATAAAGCAAATTAATTTAAGTTTTTAACTAACATTATCACTAGTAGGCAACATATTTTGGCCGTATGTCTTGTATACACGCGGACATATTTCCAAGAAAAAACCTACATCAAGCATACTCACGAACATCTTGATCAAACAAGACCATGTGCAATAAAGCTGAATGGGAAAAAGTAAAAGAGAAATATTGCAAGTGCAAGGAGAATTCCGATGAACCTTAATGAAGAGCAAACAAACTGCAACAGCAATATGAAGAATACAAACATGCTAAACAAAATAACACGTTAATGTAAAGTGACTCTCTCTCTCTCTCTCTCTCTATATATATATATATATATATATATATATATATATATATATATATATATATATATATATATATATATATACCTTTATTGAATCCATCAATTCATTCAATGAAAACTAAGTTCTTAAAACAAAAATTATAATTTTTCATATTAATGGATGCAGTACTGTTTGAAATGTATATACCATTATGGGGATAGACTTGGTGCTTGACGTTAATAAAATATTAATGAAACAGGTTATGCTTTTAAAATGTATTACTGCCGCTCAAAAATACAACAGTAACAATATATAATGCATAATCGAAATATAAAACAGATACCGTATGTAATTTGTTGTTGTTATGATAAAGAATAATAGTTACGGTTGCTTAACACCTCCCGAGTGGCTAGTTTTGTAACGCTACTACCTGCCAAGCGGGCAGATTTACCCTAAACTAGCTTCATTCCATGCTCTTTTTCATGCATAAAGCAGAGCCCGAGCATAATACAATTATGTATCCGCGAAAGGGCGATAATTGAGCTTTCCAATGACAATTGAACCATCCTTGTATGACCACGGGTTCTCTTGCAACGATGTTGCAACATGAAGGGAAAAAACCCTAAAATACAGTAATTTCCTCAGTTTTTTCCTTGTATTGCGGGACCAGGGAGGTGGAGACATGTGGTGGTGGTGTCAGAGGCGGGACTATGTCCACGATGATCGGTCAGAGCCCGCCCGCGCTCCTCCCACCGCTCGGACTCTCTCTCAGAGCCAATTATGTGCTCAACATCACATGCGACTTAAGTCGGGACCCGCAGGGGTGGCCATGGTTCTCTAACCGACTTAAGTCGGGACCCGCCAAACAAGGGATAACTCAAACTAGATAACGCATGTTAAATATCATCAGTAAAATGAAGAGAAACATTTAAATGAAAAACAGGATAATTATATTTAGCAGGTGACAAAAAAGACAAGGAGGCAGACCCTTACTAGGCCTCATAAATGAAAGAAATCATAGACACACACACACACACAATTATAGGTTCACATAAAATCAGCAATGTAGGGAATATATCCTAAATGTGTACATTCGTTTGTCTTGAAACCTTACAACATTCTAGAATGTTTAAGAGTTTTTGAGAACCATGAATAAGTACATTTTATGAGTGTTCGTGGGTAACCTTAATTTCAAGGTTGATCCCTTACTGCTGAGTGAGGGGGTCCTGAAGTCTACGACCCGTCCTGCTCGACTGGCCCTTGTGCTCATCCCTCCTGATTTTGAAAGCACGAATTGTGCTGCCAATATACCCGCCCTGGCAACCTGGGCAAGTGAAACAGTAGACGACAGAAGAGCGCAAGGGAGTCGGCATTGGATCTTTAAAATTACAAAATTAAGCGATTTTGATTTTTTTTTTTTTTACAATTTGGAATTCAATTTGAGGAAAAGATTTACAGAGGCTCTGAAGTAAAACGTCTTTTAAATTTATGGAAATATCACCTAGATAGGGTAAACTTAAATAAATCACCTCCTTATTGACTGTGGGTACACTTTGTTTGGGCTTATATTGTTTATTTAGAAAATTATTTACAAGTTTATGAAACAAGTTCTCGCTGTAACCATTGTTCACAAAATATTGTTTTAAGAACAACATTTCATCATGGAAAAGAGAGTAAGTTGAAGAAAGGGAAAAGGCCCTGAATAGCAAGGTTTTTACAGCATTAATGTTGAATGATTCGTGGCAAAAAGTTAAAAAGCTAGTACCTAAACCTGTAAAGGTAAGTTTGCGAAAAATTGAACTTAATAATAATTGTCCATTGTACTTTGTAATTAGTATATCCCAAAAAGGGAGACTTCCACTAGATTCTACTTCCATTGTTAAATTAATATTATCATGTTGCTTAATAATGTAGTTTATAAAGGATGTAGCTCAGTTTTTATTCTTAAACATCACGAGGCAGTCATCTACGTATCTACGATAAAGACACGGTTTTATATTAGTGGGATAGTTTTTGAGCCAAAGTTGATCATAATAACAAAATTTTTGTTTAGCAAAAGTCGGTCCAAGAGGTGATCCCATAGGTACTCCATCAATCTGCTTAAATAGTTTTTTTATTAGAGACAAACAGACCATCCTTAACACATAAATCTAACAGTCCTTTGGACACAGTCTTAGTCATATCTTTAAAATTATCTACACAATCATAAAATAATTTAATAATAATGTCAATGGTTTAGTTGATAGGGATATTTGTGAAGAGGGACTGAACATCAAAACTGCACATATAATAGGAGTCTGGCACATCAATTTTCGATAAAGACTCTGCTAATTCGTAAGAATTGTTAGCAGTATATTCATTAGTGGTTAAGCCACTCAAGATTGGGACTATAAACGTGGATAGCTTAAATGAAGCCGTATTGTATGCCGCCATGATGGGACGAAGGGGTATAGTTGGCTCAAAAGCTGTTCCATTAATATAAAACCGTGTCTTTATCGTAGATACGTAGATGACTGCCTCGTGATGTTTAAGAATAAAAACTGAGCTACATCCTTTATAAACTACATTATTAAGCAACATGATAATATTCATTTAACAATGGAAGTAGAATCTAGTGGAAGTCTCCCTTTTTGGGATATACTAATTACAAAGTACAATGGACAATTATTATTAAGTTCAATTTTTCGCAAACTTACCTTTACAGGTTTAGGTACTAGCTTTTTAAGTTTTTGCCACGAATCATTCAACATTAATGCTGTAAAAACCTTGCTATTCAGGGCCTTTTCCCTTTCTTCAACTTACTCTCTTTTCCATGATGACATGTTGTTCTTAAAACAATATTTTGTGAACAATGGTTACAGCGAGAACTTGTTTTATAAACTTGTAAATAATTTTCTAAATAAACAATATAAGCCCAAACAAAGTGTACCCACAGTCAATAAGGAGGTGATTTATTTAAGTGTATAACCCTATCTAGGTGATATTTCCATATACAGTATATAAAAGACGTTTTGCTTCAGAGCCTCTGTAAAAAAAAAAAAAATCAAATTGAATTCCAAATTGTACTAAAAAATGCATTCAAAATAGGTTCATTGTTTTAATTTTACAGATCCAATGCCGATTCCATTGCGCTCTTCTGTCGTCTACTGTATCACTTTCCCAGGTTGCCAGGCCTGGTATATTGGCAGCACAATTCGTGCTTTCAAAATCAGGACGGATGAGCACAAGGGCCAGTCGAGCAGGACGGGTCGTAGACTTCAGGACCCCCTCACTCAGCAGTAAGGGATCATTCTGTGTCTTGTGATATTCCCCTTAAAGATGAAAACTTTAGTATTTTATCTAGTTCACCAAATAATAGCTTAAGATTATTAGACTCCCTTTACATTAAGCAACTCAAACCCTCCCTCAATGACACCGTGTCTGCTGTACCTTTAAATGTTGCCTAACTATTCAATTTCATGTTAAAATAAAGTTCAATACCTTCGGTATTTTAATATATTGTGTATTTATTTATTTTTTAGATCACTGATGATGACACACTGATGTCGAAACGTTTGGAGAATGTAAATACAGATAGCGCTTTTTACGACTTCTCTTTTCATTGTATTCCTCGTGTACATTACATGTCTCATGTGTAGATTAATAGCAAAATAACTAAATAAACATC
Organism: Paralithodes platypus; assembly: GCA_032716605.1. Classification (NCBI taxonomy): domain Eukaryota; kingdom Metazoa; phylum Arthropoda; class Malacostraca; order Decapoda; family Lithodidae; genus Paralithodes; species Paralithodes platypus. The sequence goes on along the minus strand of CM064524.1, from coordinate 34,989,455 downwards.
CTATTAGAACACTTATGTTATTCAATATGTATAATCTTTGTTTACCGAAAAACCCTACGAAATTATCTACTACACTAGCTGATGGAAAACCCACAGACTTTGGACATTAATATGCTATGAGCAAATTGCAGTAAAAACAACTGAACTTTCCGGTCTTTAAACTCCCGAGGTTAGTCGGCCAGAATATCCTCCCGCATTACCAGGGTGGGGAGAATTATCGACAGTTGGGGACAAAAATTAGTATCGTAAATACCAGTAGGTAGAAAGACAAAAAATAAAATGCTAACTTTGTAATATGCTAACAGGAGATGGCCTAGCACCTGAAACTCTATGGATCAATTAAAAGGACGTTAGCAAATAGCAACAAAACAGTTCGTAAGTTAGACGGTGAGGCAGCAGCTGAGAGAAGGAGAGACCAATAAATATCACCTTGATTCAATTATCAGATTTTCCCTTCCTTATGTGTTTACTTCCTCCCAAGATACGACCCAGGGGGATACTTCTAGCTTTGTCTCTCAACTTACTTTTACCCTCATATATTGATTATAACTATGTTTTAAAGCACACCCACTTACAATATTATTTTTAAACTCGAACACAAACTTTATATATTGTTTTAATTATACACATTTGTTATCAAACAACTTGTATTGTTGTTGCGTGTGTATTTGTGTGTGGGTGTGTGTATTGTGTACAGTATTTTTATGATGTCATTTATACATGTTCATGTAAGTGCGTGGGTCGTGAGTGTTTTGCTATACGTTGTTCCCTGTTTTCTTTTGTCTAGACTAGAGCACTTAGGAATATGACATTTCTCTTTTTCGACACATTTTCATTAGTGTATCTTTTTTTGGTGATATATATATATTTATATACACGAGGATGGAGCGTTTGACTGAACATTGTAGACCATTATCTGGGCGTTCTCCCTTCAATAAGATAGGGTCACTTAAACTTTAGTGTGGCTATCATTATACGACATGCATGATATAATCTGATATAGTATTACATTTGTTTTGCCTTCACACAGGAATGTTAGTAATGATATATATATATATATATATATATATATATACTGTTTGCCGTATATGTAAAGGATGTCCCGAAATAGACATGCCAAACTTCAGGATACGATTAAACAGATGATTCTAAACATACATTTTTGTTTACAACAAATATAAATCTCAACCGCCAAATAGTTGCCAGCAGGTTCAAATTGAGCTAATATCTCTATAATCATTGTGCAACTTAAATCATTATAATATCTTGATATTAACATGGTACAATAATTTGCAGTTAGATGAGAGTGTGGTTGGCTCAAGGACATCTGGGCCAGCCTTATGGGGAAATACTGAAGAAAATGCAATTTTCAACACCCATTATCTCTAACGAGTAACCATTTGGACATTTGCTCTCTCTCTCTCTCTCATACACACACACACCTAAACCAATATCAAGGCACCACTCTGATGTCATAAAACACAATATATTTTTGTTTTTCCTGGTAGCATTTGAGAAGCAATCGTTACATTCACTAGAGCTTAAGCTATGAGGGTCTTTTGATTGTTAACTAGGTGCTGGCAATATGTCGGGATTTATTTTGCATTAGTGTTGGTAACTAGATGAATTGTTGATGTATTTGATGAACAAATACACTTTTAAATGAACAGCTGATAGGCATACTTTTCGAAATCAAGTGGTCGAAAAAATGCTTGCTTGCTTCCATCATAGTCATTAATTGTTAATTTAAAGCCAAGTTCTTAGTACTAACTCTTTGTAAACTTTCGAGTATGTTAAGGAAGATTTTGCTTTGCCACATTGTAATTTTGAACTTGGATGATAATTTTGTTCAGCAACATATTCGGCTATGCTTTTTTGTTTCTCTGTATTTATCATATTAAAATCAAGATAATATAATTTTGTATGTTACAAAATGATTAGAATAATTCTAATCAAAGTGGACTTGTTGGAAGCCATCTGTCACGGAAGAGTCCATTTCGGTGGTGTGGGGAAGGGCACTATATATAACCTTCAGTATCTCTTTAACGGTTGTGATTTACATCTTTGTTATGAAACATTATTTTAAAGCTTAGAATTGTCTATATAATCATATCCTGAACTTGGCACACCTATTCTGGGACACCATGTATTAAGCAAGTGTGTACAAATATACAGTTTGATGTTAACCCACAGGACCCCAGCGACGCACGTTATGCGTCGCCTATGTATGTAACGCTAAGCCCCAGGGCCGCAGCATCTGTGTCGGCACTTTCGACCTTATTTACTCCTGTCCTATGGCAGCTCGAGGGTTCAGATTTGTAAGGGTTGTATCTTAGGATGTTGCCGAACAATAGCGATACTTGGCAACCCCCAAGTTCAGCCGCATAGATATGGTCGCGCGGGAGGGGGACGCCAGTTTACCCTCTGACCTCACAAGTGTTACACCATGTCGAACCGCTCTCGTCGCCACCCACACTGGGGTGTTAGTGTTGAAGAAGCCCTTGCAGTACAATAGGATACTGATGTGGAAGATAGAGACACTGAATCACCAGATGAGAATTCAGGGGAGGAGTATCACCCATCACTGAGGGAGATAGAGGAGATGGCAGAAGAGGAACCCATTGGTCCCATTCCTCGTCGCTGCACGGTGGCAAAACAAAGAGTGCATAGTGCATAGCTCCACCATTGCTCCCCAGGACATAATTGACTCCCCAACAAGTGGGGAAGAGGAAGAATATGACCCAGACCCCATGGCATTCCTCCAAATTCCGCCAAGCCATTATAGGGATGAGAAGAGACTAGCTGAGGAGGAGAGGGGTCAAGCTCTTCATGCTCCCCCACAACACGTGGGTTGTCCCCCACGCCTGCCATCACTGCCACCCCCCACTGTCTCCCTATTAAAAGCTTCAACCCCCAATACATTTTATGGGTTGCGCTTGGGTGCAGGTATGTTGGCAGCACAGCTTCCTAAGACAAAACTGATGAGGAAATGCCTGCCCTGAAATCTTCTCCCCTACGTCTCCACCCACGCTGCCTGTTCTCCCCCTTATCAGATCAGGATGACTCAGCACAGTCTCCGCATCGCCACTCTACACCACCACCACTATCAAGCCCCGATCCACTACCTTACTCACCTCTCAGGCCTTCTGTGTCACCTCCCACAGAAACGACAGCTCCAGACTATCTAAGACCCCCATCACCGTCTGCGTCGTCACAATGCCCAGATAGTGCACGATGCCTTATCAGCCAACATGGGCGTGCCCGTGGGCGTAGCCACAGTTAAATGGCATCGAAAGTTACACTGTTACGAAGCCCCAGCGTTGGTTCGAGGTCATGCTCCAGGTCGACATCTCGATCAAGATCTAGGTCAAGGTCAAGAGGCCTGACGATGCTCCCCCCCTCCCCTCCCCCCTGGTGCCCCTGGTGATGACCCCCTCCTTCTGACGACGATGGTGCTGGAGGTGAACAAGAGTGGAATTCGGTGAATGGGGAAAACTTTGTGCCTACCCAATACGACTTTGTGGGCGCGAGGAATGCCAGCGCTGCGATTCCCAACCGTGGCAATGAAACAACGAGACTTGATGTAATCCTCCAGTTTTTCACTGCAAACCTCATGTCTATGATTATTGCTCAGACGAACTGGTATAATTATTATTTTATGGCTGGGAAAGAGCAACTCAAGCACTCTGCCCGACTGTCATGGCACACTCTAGAAGTCCCAGAATTCTACACGTTCCTGTCCATTGCCATCCTGAGGGGGGTGACTAAGAAATCATCAATAAAGAAGTAATGGTCCTGGTATCCCCTTGTCTATAACCCCATCTTTGGAAAAATCATGAGCAGGAACAGGTTCTCGGCCATAATGGGGACCTTCACTTTATTGATAGCCTGGCAAGCCACACAAGAAACTAGGAACAACCCAGAGCTATGAAGGTCCCCATGGAGAGGTTATAATACCCATCTTCAAGTACCTGAAGATGAAGTTCGCTGCTGCGTTCAGATCCCACCAAAAAATTAAAATTTATGGAAGTTTCCTGCCTTGGAGGGGAAATATTGGCATCTGGCAGTACATGCCCAGTAAACGTCATCGGTATGGCCCGAAACTGGTTGTGATGTGTAAATGTCGCACTAGCTACATCCAGAACATCATTCTGTACATGGGAAGAAGGACCAAACTGGTGGAATCTAGGACGTACGGAATTTCGGGGGCTGTCGTGATCACCATGATGCAGGATTACTTAGACAGGGGCCACATACTGTACCTGGACAATTGGTACACCAGCCCCGCCTTTGTCAAATACCTGCATAACTGCAATACAGGAGTCTGTGGCACTGTCAGGAGGAATCGCTCATTCATTCCGCAGCTACCAACCAGGTGGGAAAAGGGCTCCATCATCTACCGGCAGGCAAACAATCTCCGCAGGTTGTCCTGTGTTGCGACCGGGACTACGAATAAAACAAGGGCACTTAATGATTGGACTAGTAATAGGGCACTATGCAACAACGGTACGCTAGATCCAAACCCTCGAACTTATATGCCGGCGAACAAAAACACCTATACCCTCCAGAGTTAATCTGCGATAGCGGGGTATCCTTAACTGGGCATACATGTACTCTACTTCAGGCTAACCCACACTGGTATAGCCTGATAACAAACAAGATGCAAGTTACGTTAAAATGCATAAAAAGGAATCTATGGAAAGATCAATTAAATCACTGCAAGGTTTAATACAATAAAAAGATGCTTCAATACAGTTACTCTAAACAACAATAAACTCTTCACTCCTATCTGAAAGAAAGTGAAGTATAGTCCTACAGCATAGACCTGGAAACTTCTGAAGAAAGTCTGATGCTCCTAAGATGCTCGTATCTTAAACTATATAAAGGCAGGAGGCAGGACACCACACGTGAAAATTGAATACACTAAAAGATAGGACATATAATGTTAACTGACACGAGAATACTATAAATGCGCAACGGTAGCAATGCTCGACACTAAAAGAAGTACTTCCTCATCAACGAAACAGTCTGCTATGGTTGTGCGGCTCAGCAACAACCTAGACTAATAAATGCTCTGAATAATAATGCGTACATATTAAAGAGCTTATATTAAATACTAACAAGTGTCTACTCGATTAATAATGTCTAGCTGGGATACTCTAGGTAAGGAACTGGGGTTGAGCAAGACAGGCTCGTAGCCTAGCGATGTCCTTAAGACTGCATCCTTTAAGTTACGTTATTTGACTTGGGTGCTCTCTTGATAGATCCAGATCACAAGTATCTGGTTCTATCCTGGCGACCCTCTAAAGACAAGCAAAGAGGCAGCAAAGTGTGGAACTGGTACAGGCCAAAACCCTCAGTCAACACAATGCTGCACTCGCAAAGGACGCAACCGAAAAGACAACCCAGGCTACCACAGGACCGGTCGAAGCCGTGTAGGTATAAGCAAACTGTACACACATCGGAGACAACGACTACAGTTACCTTATCCCAGTCTAGCATTAAATAAAAGAGCAGAAACACTAAATCAATAATGGAGACACACAAAGTTCTTAACCTATACTAACTAAGAACCCTCAAACCTATTCCAAGTACATGTAAATATCTCTGAGGACAGCGCATGCAATACAATGGGCCGTATGCAGAACCCAAGGGGAGTGTTGTGCAGTTAATAAAGGTTAGAGTATGGAAAGAGAGAATCGAGTGAGAGAAACAGTGGTAAAGGGGATGATCGGGAGAGAGTATGGAAGGGGATGTTAGAAGCACGCGCGCCAAGCCTGTCCTGACGAGGACAGCTCCTGGGGACCCTTATGGAGGAGGTTAGTTACACAGGAGCCCGTAAAGGCGCGATGGTCGGCCAATCACGTGCCGAGACGTCACAAGACAGCAGGCGCCCCAGGACACAGCCAGACACACTCTCCTCGCTCTGAAAGTCTTTCTCATTCCCACGCTGGTACTATTATCACTATTGATGATATCAAATATAACCCGTTGTCACAGACGAAAACAAAGACCACCACTGGACTGTCTGTGACAATGCGATTTCTAGGAAAGAAAGAACGGGGATGGACTTACGATGGTGTTACGGGTGTAATACGGCGAACACGACGCCACAACGACAGACAGGGTGACAGACACAATTCGATATAAAGGGGCCTGTTCTGGTACCTGTACCTCAAGCCACTATCACACATTCACAATGTTGGTCCCGATGTACCCTGAGGTACACAAATTGGTACATCGGCAGAGACAGTGACATGATGTACGCGTTTGACGACGAAGCCTCGACGGTGACACGTCGTAGCCACGACGGGCCAGATGGTACTACGGTTGCAACACGAGGGCGCCACGTCAATGCCCTAACGGTCCAAATTCCGGTCAAACCCGTACCCTGACCGGTCAAAACAGTACCCCGACGTGGCACGAGGGGAAGACGACGAGGGGGGATGGACTTACGATGGTGTTACGTGTGTGACACGGCAAACACGACGCCACAACGACAGACAGGGTGACAGACACAATTCGATATAAAGGGGCCTGTTCTGGTACCTGTACCTCAAGCCACTTTCACACATTCACGATATTGGTCCCGATGTACCCTGAGGTACACAAATTGTTACATCGGCAGAGACAGTGACACGATGTACGCGTTTGACGACGAAGCCTCGACGGTTACACATCGTATCCACGACGGGCCAGATGGTACCACGGTTGCAACATGAGGGCACCACGTCAATGCCCTAATGGTCCAAATTCCTGTCAAAACCGTACCCCGACCCGTTGAAACCGTACCCCAACGTGGCAGGAGGGGATGATGACGAGAGGGAATGGACTTACGATGGTGTTACGTGTGTGACACGGCGAACACGACGCCACAATGACAGACGGGGTGACAGACACAATTCGATATAAAGGGGCCAGATCTGGTACCTGTACCTCACTCTACACACCTCCCAAGCCACGGCCACACGTCAGCACCACTCGCCCTACCCTACACTATGGATGAACTCGAGGTCCTGCAGCTGCAGGTAGATCTGGCAGCACATCAGGCAAGATTAGATGTTGCCCTGTACAGAGCCTTGCAGGATGTGCAGGATGCCCAGGTGCCACCCAGGATACGGAGAAGGCAGGTCTGGACCCGGAAGTGGCTGTTGAGGCGAGGGCAGTACGGCCACTATGACAACCTGCTGAAGGAGTTGGGTGTGGAAGACACCACCTCCTACAAAAATTTCCTGCGGGTGGATAAAGCCATGTTCGGAGAGCTGCTTGAACGTGTTGGCCCACTGGTGGAGAAGCACGACACGTTTTGGAGGAAAGCCGTCCCACCTGATATGCGCCTGGCTATCACCCTATGTTGCCTGGCTACAGGGAAGTCACCGCCATCATGTTAAGCGGAAAAAATAGCTGTGATTTTGTATGAAAATAAAAATAACGATAAAAAAAAAACTATATACCGGTACCGGTATATATCATATAGTTTTTAATATAACAGGTAGGCTACACTTCGTGATGAATCATATTTTCTCTAATTGTGGAAGGTAAAATGTATTGATATAAACCTATCCTGTGCGGATATGGTACCTGCACGTCACTCTACACCAGGGGTGTCAAACTTATTTGCTCTGGCGGGCCATATTTGACACCGTACAATATTGTAGTGGCGACGTCTTTTATATTTTATTGTAGCTATGTTTAGACCCTTGCCTGTGGAGATTAAACGCACTGTTATATTATAAACTATATGAGATATACCGGTATTGGTAGATCGTTTTTTAATCGTTATTTTTATTTTCATACTAAATCACAGCTATTTTTTCCGCTGAACATGATGGTGGTGTTTAGAATGTGCTATCATCAATATTGGACTTTATAGAAATATATCTATAACAATGGTTTTTAGCTTTTTTTAGAATCCCAGCCGCACCAAAATATTCGCTCTCAGTTGGTTTTCACCCATAATAATTGTTTTTTTTATTTCATTTTTTTTTTATGAACGGCAAGATGAAAGGTTATTATATAAGATTTCAAAAAAATAAAAAATAAAAATAATAATATGTTGAATTTCACCGTAGGTGAAGGTTACTGTTCAGTCCGCCCGCCTGTAGTTTCCCTCCCCATTTTTACTGATAAAAAATAGATAGGGTAAGACGGGGTAATTTCGCCGAGGCGCTAATAGTTTACATTCAAACGCCGATATCTCCGAAACTATTGCATGGATTCAGCTGCAGTTTTGCTTAGGCAGCATGACCAAAACATTATATATTTTTGTTTGTTTTGGGGGGATTAAAAACAACCCGTTAATGTTTCCGATGCACCCAGATGTCAACACGTGTATACCGATGAAACCCGGTGCTCAACACGCCGTCCAAACGTCAACAACACGATGTACCGATGTACCAGATGGTACCACGCCAAAAGTCCATCGTGCGAAATTTTTGAAGAAATCCAAAACTTTGGTGGCCAAGCCCGATTTGCCACGTCCCGCACCGTGGGTAACACGCCACACCCCGATGACCCCCCCTCCGACACACGTTGGGGATTGCACCACGTTGTGTCCCGATATTCAAATCGGTGGACATCGGGACCAACATCGTGAATGTGTGAAAGTGGCTTAACCATCGTGACCCAGTAACCAAACCCTAGCACCCAAAACATACAACCATACAGCAGTATGGTTAGAGAGCGGTGGTTCGCTGCCCTAGGGTGGCCTGTAAGGCACCACTAAAATGCACTGGTGTTTACGTGAAGAGCATAGCTACACATCAAAATATTTGTTTTATCATTTTACATTCTTTTAAAAGGCTGTACATAGTTCCAATGTTGAACATCCATATTATATGTTTAGTTACATTTTCGATTGTATTATTTCTATATTTTATTAACACCTTACGAGCGGCCTATGCGGTTTATTTATATGTACCGCCCAGCGGGGTGTTTTTAGCCAAAATAGGGCTGTTTACGTGATCATTTTCATGCCTAAATAAGACCCAGAACGTAAAACAAGTATCTATCCCTGAAAGGGCATAAACAGAGCTTTCGAATGACACCATAACGATCCTTTTATGATGGCTAGTTTTCTTGCAATAACCGTGCAACGCGAGTGCAAAAAGCATGTAATTAGGCACTTTCCCCATACAATTCCGTATATAGCGAGTGAGAGAGGGAGGGAGGAGGTGGGATTTTGTGTCAGTAGGTTCGCCGCGGTGGTCTGGAGCAGTCATACGCTCGCTACTCTCCTGCCACCACTTGTCTCTCTCTCTCAGCAACATTACGTGCTGAAATTGCCACACGACCTATGTCGAGCGCCGCCACATAGTCCAGCTTTATTTAACTCGACTTATGTTGCTCGCCGCTAATTAAGGGTTAAAGTTATACATTGCAGTATATAATGTTGAAGGATGTAAGATCTTGCCCTATTGCACAGCCTGCAACTCATATCCTTCTCTGCAGTATTAATGCCCAATTCCCAGTAATATTTGTAGCCTAGTCTTAACCTAGTACATACGGAGAGAGAGAGAGAGAGAGAGATAGGGTGGGGGGGGGGGGGGGAGTCTTCAGCCTCATGCACCACACACCAACATTTAGATCACCAGTATAATTTATGTATAGCTGACAAAAGTTCGTGAGTTCTTGGGATTCTCTTTATGCAAATATATCCACTTAGATTGATATAAATTTGTATCAGCTATGTAATGTTGAATATGTAACATGTATGTATTGCCATATAGCTTATTTTATCTAAACATCAATTTAGATTAATGAAATTCATTAAAACAAAAACTTCCCGCAACTCCGCCCCAGACCCTTGTAACTCCAAGGCATTTGTTTGCATGTACTGTATATTACGGCCAACTATTAATTATTATGTTCCTTCCAACAACCAACCATACTCCTAAAATCGATTAATGAAATATACAAACACATGTGGCAGTCCGTGGACTCGAACCCAGGATGCTCACACCGAAAATCAACACCTTATACATCGCACCACGAAGACAGTTAAAGGTTGGTGGACACTATCACTACCACAACTACCACTACCACTACTACCACTATCACTACCACTATCACTACCACAACTACCACTATCACTACCACAACTACCACTATCACTACCACAACTACCACTATCACTACCACAACTACCACTATATCTACAACTATCGCTACCACTATCACTACCACAACTACCACTATCACTACCACAACTACCACTATCACTACCACAACTATCACTATCACTACCACAACTACCACTATCACTACCACAACTACCACTATCACTACCACTACTACCACTATCACTATCACTACCACTACTACCACTATCACTACCACAACTACCACTATCACTACCACAACTACCACGATCACTACCACAACTACCACTACCACAACTACCACTATCACTACCACTACTACCACTACCACTACCACAACTACCACTATCACTACCACAACTACCACTATCACTACCACTACCACAACTACCACTATCACTACCACTATCACTACCACAACTACCACTATCACTACCACTATCACTACCACAACTACCACTATCACTACCACAACTACCACTATCACTACTACCACTACCACTATCACTACTACCACTATTATCACTCCTACCACCATCACTACTAGCATTTATAACACAACTCTCTCAACTACCACCATCACTATCACACCTACTACCACGATCACCTGTACTACAACCATTGTCCTCCTCTTCTTGGCGAGCGATAGCCAGCCAGCATTGTATGGACAAATCCGGCTTCGCCTGAGACATTTTTCTATCGAAAAATGTACAAATTTAACTTGCTGTCAAAACAAAAAATATATATATGCTGGCTCGTTATCGCTCGCCAGGAAGTCTTGATACCAATGTCAACCTTACTTTAGGTAGCACCAGCGAACTTGACACTAATCTGGACCCCTTAATTTCTTATAACTCAAAATGAATGAAAGCAATCGGGCTTCTATCATTTGGGAAGAGTCCACCAGGAAATAGGTGTGGATATTAACAGCCAGGTTGCTCATGGCCCTTTTGAGTTACAGAGAGGTCAGGGATCAAGATTAAGTTAGTTGGCGCCACCTATACCACCGCCACCATCATCAATACCACAATCACCACCACAACTACATCTCCCTAACTACCATCATCACTAACTACTTCTCTTAAGGGGGGACACCGCTAGTTTTTTATCTTTTTCGCCTCTCTCTTTCCCTGGTTTGAATCCATTCGGCCCCATTCATCCAACTGCTTTAAGACGTTTATCCCCATCCAGGTGTCGATTTCTTCCTGGCGAGCGATAGCGAGCCAGCATTGTATGGAAAACTCCGGTTCTATCGAAAAATGTACAAATTTAGCTTGCTGTCAAAACAAAAATACATATATATGCTGGCTCGCTACAGCTCGCCAGGAAAATATTGACACCCGGATGGGGGTAAATGTCTTAAAACAGTAGGCTGAATGGGGCCGAATGGATACAAGCCAAAGAAAGAGGAGAAAAAAAGCGAGGTGGGCTCCGTTAAATCCCTATCACCACCATTCTCCACCATAACTGTCACCACACTTACATCACTATCACCAGTCACACCTCTATAATTATCTTTTAATACATTATTTTGTTTACAGCTTCTTTATCACATAATTATTAAGTATGTAGTTAGGAAATTACGAAATACAATTAATAAACGAACGAACGAACAAACTACTATCGCTAAGCTACCATTCTCACCAACATCACCATCAACCACAACCATACCAAGCAACAACTCCACCACACTACCACAACCATACCAAGCAACAACTCCACCACACTACCACAACCATACCAAGCAACAACTCCACCACACTACCACAACCATACCAAGCAACAACTCCACCACACTACCACAACCATACCAAGCAACAACTCCACCACACTACCACAACCACCAAACTATCACAACCATACCAAGCAACAACTCCACCACACTACCACAACCATACCAAGCAACAACTCCACCACACTACCACAACCACCACACTACCACAACCATACCAAGCAACAACTCCACACACTACCACAACCATACCAAGCAACAACTCCACCACACTACCACAACCATACCAAGCAACAACTCCACCACACTACCACAACCACCACACTACCACAACCATACCAAGCAACAACTCCACCACACTACCAACAACCACACTACAAACCATACCAAGCAACAACTCCACCACACTACCATAACCACTACACTACCACAACCATACCAAGCAACAACTCCACCACACTACCACAACCATACCAAGCAACAACTCCACCACACTACCACAACCACCACACTACCACAACCACCACACTACCACAACCATACCAAGCAACAACTCCACCACACTACCACAACCACCACACTACCACACTACCACAACCATACCAAGCAACAACTCCACCACACTACCACAACCACCACACTACCACAACCTCCACAAACTACCACAACCATACCAAGCAACAACTCCACCACACTACCACAACCACCACACTACCACAACCATACCAAGCAATAACTCCACCACACTACCACAACCATACCAAGCAACAACTCCACCACACTACCACAACCATACCAAGCAACAACTCCACCACACTACCACAACCACCACAACCATACCAAGCAACAACTCCACCACACTACCACAACCACCACACTACCACAACCATACCAAGCAACAACTCCACCACACTACCACAACCATACCAAGCAACAACTCCACCACACTACCACAACCATACCAAGCAACAACTCCACCACACTACCACAACCATACCAAGCAACAACTCCTCCACACTACCACAACCACCACACTACCACAACCATACCAAGCAACAACTCCACCACACTATCACAACCATACCAAGCAACAACTCCACCACACTACCACAACCATACCAAGCAACAACTCCACCACACTACCACAACCATACCAAGCAACAACACCACCACACTACCACAACCATACCAAGCAACAACTCCACCACACTACCACAACCACCACACTACCACAACCATACCAAGCAACAACTCACCACACTACCACAACCATACCAAGCAACAACTCCACCACACTACCACACACCACACTACCACTAACCAAGCAACACTCCACCACACTACCATAACCATACCAAGCAACAACACCACCACACTACCACAACCACCACACTACCACGACCATACCAAGCAACAAACTCCACCACACTACCACAACCACCACACTACCACAACCATACCAAGCAACAACTCCACCACACTACCACAACCATACCAAGCAACAACTCCACCACACTACCACAACCACCACACTACCACAACCATACCAAGCAACAACTCCACCACACTACCAAACCATACCAAGCAACAACTCCCACACTACCACAACCACCACACTACCACAACCATACCAAGCAACAACTCCACCACACTACCACAACCATACCAAGCAACAACTCCACCACACTACCACACCACCACACTACCATAACCATACCAGCAACTCCATCACACTACCACAACCATACCAAGCAACAACTCCACCACACTACCACAACCACCACACTACCACAACCATACCAAGCAACAACTCCACCACACTACCACAACCACCACACTACGACAACCACCACACTACCACAACCATACCAAGCAACAACTCCACCACACTACCACAACCACCACACTACCACAACCATACCAAGCAACAACACCACCACACTACCACAACCATACCAAGCAACAACTCCACCACAGTACCACAACCATACCAAGCAACAACTCCACCACACTAACACAACCACCACACTACCACAACCATACCAAGCAACAACTCCACCACACTACCACAACCACCACACTACCACAACCATACCAAGCAACAACTCCACCACACTACCACAACCATACCAAGCAACAACTCCACCACACTACCACAACCATACCAAGCAACAACTCCACCACACTACCATAACCACTACACTACCACAACCATACCAAGCAACAACTCCACCACACTACCACAACCATACCAAGCAAAAACTCCACCACACTACCACAACCATACCAAGCAACACTCCACCACACTACCACAACCATACCAAGCAACACACCTCCCCACACTAAAACCATACCAAGCAACAACTCCACCACACTACCACAACCATACCAAGCAACACTCACCCACTACCACAACCACACACTACCACAACCATACCAAGCAACAACCCCACCACACTACCACAACCATACCAAGCAACAACTCTACCACAACCATACCAAGCACACAACTCCACCACACTACCACAACACCACACTACCACAACCATACCAAGCAACAACTCCACCACACTACCACAACCACCACACTACCACACATACCAAGCAACTCCACCACACTACCACAACCATACCAAGCAACAACTCCACCACACTACCACAACCATACCAAGCAACAATTCCACCACACTACCACAACCACCACCATACCATGCAACAACTCCACCACACTACCACAACCATACCAAGCAACAACTCCACCACACTACCACAACCACCACACTACCACAACCATACCAAGCAACAACTCCACCACACTACCACAACCATACCAAGCAACAACTCCACCACACCCATACCAAGCAACAACTCCACCACACTACCACAACCATACCAAGCAACAACTCCACCACACTACCACAACCACCACACTACCACAACCATACCAAGCAACAACTCCACCACACTACCACAACATACCAAGCAACAACTCCACCACACTACCACAACCATACCAAGCAACAACTCCACCACACTACCACAACCATACCAAGCAACAACTCTACCACAACCACCACACTACCACAACCATACCAAGCAACAACTCCACCACACTACCACAACCATACCAAGCAACAACTCCACCACACTACCACAACCATACCAAGCAACAACTCCACCACACTACCACAACCATACCAAGCAACAACTCCACCACACTACCACAACCACCACACTACCACAACCATACCAAGCAACAACTCCCACCACTACCAACCATACCAAGCAACAACTAAACCACACTACCACAACCACCACACTACCACAACCATACCAAGCAACAACTCCACCCACTACCACAACCATACCAAGCAACAACTCCACCACACTACCACAACCATACCAAGCAACAACTCCACCACACTACCACAACCACCACACTACCACAACCATACCAAGCAACAACTCCACCACACTACCACAACCACCACACTACCACAACCATACCAAGCAACAACTCCACCACACTACCACACACACTACCACAACCATACCAAGCAACACTCCACCACACTACCACAACCATACCAAGCAACAACTCCACCACACTACCACAACCACCACACTACCACAACCATACCAAGCAACAACTCCACCACACTACCACAACCATACCAAGCAACAACTCCACCACACTACCACAACCACCACACTACCACAACCATACGCAACAACTCCACCACACTACCACAACCATACCAAGCAACAACTCCACCACACTACCACAACCATACCAAGCAACAACTCCACCACACTACCACCACCACACTACCACAACCATACCAAGCAACAACTTCACCACACTACCACAACCACCACACGACCACAACCATACCAAGCAACAACTCCACCACACTACCACAACAATTCCCACAATAACTCCCACACTACCACAACAATACCCACAACAACTCCACCACACTACCACAACCACCACACTACCACAACCATACCAAGCATCAACTCCACCACACTACCACAACCACCACACTACCACAACCATACCAAGCATCAACTCCACCACACTACCACAACCATACCAAGCAACAACTCCACCACACTACCACAACCATACCAAGCAACAACTCCACCACACTACACAACCACACACTACCACAACCATACCAAGCAACAACTCCACCACTACCACAACCATACCAAGCACCAACTCGACGAGACTACCACAACCATACCAAGCAACAACTCCACCACTACCACAACCATACCAAGCAACAACTCCACCACACTACCACAACCATACCAAGCAACAACTCCACACTACCACAACACCACACTACCACAACCATACCAAGCAACAACTCCACCACACTACCACAACCATACCAAGCAACAACTCCACCACACTACCACAACCATACCAAGCAACAACTCCACCACACTACCACAACCACACTACCACAACCATACCAAGCAACAACTCCACCACACTACCACAACCACCACACTACCACAACCATACCAAGCAACAACTCCACCACACTACCACAACCATACCAAGCAACAACTCCACCACACTACCACAACCATACCAAGCAACAACTCCACCACACTACCACAACCATACCAAGCAACAACTCCACCACACTACCACAACCATACCAAGCAACAACTCCACCACACTACCACAACCATACCAAGCAACAACTCCACCACACTACCACAACCATACCAAGCAACAACTCCACCACACTACCACAACCATCATCATAACCACACCATTACCATTACCACCATTACTACTATCTCCCCAGCTTCCATTGGCACTATCATCACCATCACCCCCATCATCACCACAAACACCATTACCATCACCACCACTATATACTCATCACCATCACCACATACATACCATCACCATCACTACATACACATGATCACCATCAGCATCACTATACTCATCACCTATCACTACCATACACATCATCACCATCACTATACTCATCACCATCTGCACCATCACCACCATATACTCATCATCATCAACACCATACTCATCATCACCATCTGCACCATCACCACCACCACCATATATTCATCACCATCACCACCACCACCATATACTCATCATCACCATCAACACCACTATACTCACCACCATAAACACCATCACCATCACCCTATACTCATCACCATACACATAATCACCACCATATACTCATCACCATCAACACCATACTCATTATCACCATCAACACCATACTCATTATCACCATCAACACCATACTCATTATCACCATCAACACCACTATACTCATCACCATCACCACCATAAACACCATCACCATCACCCTATACTCATCACCATACACATAATCACCACCATATTCTCATCAACACCATACTCATTATCACCATCAACACCATACTCATTATTACCATCAACACCATACTCAATATCACCATCAACACCACTATACTCATCACCATCACCCTATACTCATCACCATCACCACCATATACTCATCACCATCAACACCATACTCATCATCACCACCACCATATACTCATCACCATCAACACCATACTCATCATCACTATACTCATCACCATAAACACCATACTCATCATCACCATCATCACTATACTCGTCACCATAACCCTATACTCATCACCATACACATAATCACCCCCACCATACTCATCACCATGACCCTATACTCATCACCATACACATAATCACCACCACCATACTCATCACCATGACCCTATACTCATCACCATACACATAATCACCACCACCATACTCATCACTATGACCCTATACTCATCACCATACACATAATCACCACCACCATACTCATCACCACCATACTCATCACCATGACCCTATACTCATCACCATACACATAATCACCACCACCATACTCATCACCATGACCCTATACTCATCACCATACACATAATCACCACCACCATACTCATCACCATGACCCTATACTCATCACCATACGCATAATCACCACCACCATACTCATCACCATGACCCTATACTCATCACCATACACATAATCACCCCCACCATACTCATCACCATGACCCTATACTCATCACCATACACATAATCACCACCATACTCATCACCATGACCCTATACTCATCACCATACACATAATCACCACCACCATACTCATCACCCATAATCACACGTCATTGGTCTGATAATCTAGCCATTAAGGCATCAAAGACTGCCGTATTGCCTTGTAGCACACGGATATAGAGGCCGTATCCAATAACAGTCTCTATGAAGGCGAGATGGGGCGTTATTATGGTCCCCCCCCCCCCCCCATCTCCCTCGTGGTTAGCCCCGTTAGTTTTCAGATTTTATGACGTTCAGCCCATTAGTTTGGCGATTTTAAAACCTTTCGCCCCATTTCGTTGTCAATATTAAAACCTTTCGCCCCATTTCGTTGTCAATATTAAAACCTTTCGCCCCATTTCGTTGTCAATATTAAAACCTTTCGCCCCATTTCGTTGTCAATATTAAAACTTTTCGTGTTATTTCGTTGTCAATATTAAAACCTTTCGCCCCATTTCGTTGTCAATATTAAAACCTTTCGCCCCATTTCGTTGTCAATATTAAAACCTTTCGCCCCATTTCGTTGTCAATATTAAAACTTTTCGTGTCATTTCGTTGTCAATATTAAAACCTTTCGCCTCATTTGTTGTCAATATTAAAACCTTTCGCCTCATTTGTTGTCAATATTAAAACCTTTCGCCTCATTTGTTGTCAATATTAAGACTTTTCGTGTCATTTAGGTGTTGATTTTTTCCTGGCGAGCGAAAGCGAGCCTATATTTTACCAGGAATCGGCCTTCGGCCGGGACATTTTTCTATCGAAAAATGTACACATTTATCTTGAAGGGGGATATAGGGGGTGTTTTTCTAAGCTTGGTGGACGTATAGCGAGGACAAAAATAAATAAATGAATACATTAATTAATAAACCAAAAACAACATCCATTAGCGGCCCAGCATTTCCCCCCAGGGGGAAATTTCCCCCTGGGGGGAAATTTGAAGCAACCAGGGGGGAAATAATTACATGATTACACTGCCTACTACTACTACTACTACTACTACTACTACTACTACTAGCAATAAAAAAATAAAATCTCGGAGATGGATTTTCTCATGCCCGAGAGAGAGAGAGAGAGAGTACAAAGGAGTACAAAGGAAATCAAGCAACAACAGATCTAGTGACCCTTCTAGGTTGCTTGTCCTCCAAAACACTGAGGATCAAGTGTCCAAACAGTGGTTTAGAGTGGGTAAGGGAACATTGGAAAGGGAATTACTGCCCTGGAACTAATGTCCGTGGCAGGATTAGGAAGTTAGTAGGGGACAGATGGGTTAGTAACTGAGGGGGGGATAAAATAAAGTTATTCATTTACAAACGCAGTCAGTCGCGGGTTTGATGCGAGATATTTGTCTAGGCGGAGTTTAAATGAATCAACGGTGATGCAGTCTATAACGTTTCGGGGAAGCCCATTCCACAAGTTGACAACTCGATTGAAGAAGAAATTCTTAGATTCGTGCGAGTTAAAAGATTTACCAATAATTTTGCAACCGTTTCCCCGCGTGTAATTAGATTGGTTGATAGAGAAGTACTTACTACAGTTCATATTGTCGATGCCTTTGATGATTTTGAACACTTGAATTAAGTCGCCTCTTAATCTGCGCTGGGTTAAAGGAAATAGATTTAATTCTCTAAGACGCTCTTCGTATGGTTTGTTCTTTAGGCTAGGTATCATTTTGGTAACTATACGTTGAACTCGTTCTAGCTTGTTTATATCTTTTTGGTAATAAGGGCACCAGGATTGAACGCAGTATTCCAGAAGAGGGCGGACTAAGGAATTGTAAAGGGTTAGGATAACTTCTTTGGATTTATGCTCAAATGACCTGCCTATAAAGCCAATTATTTTGTTTGCCTTCTTAACAACTTCTGAACATTGTTGACTCGGTTTTAGGTTACTCGATATTGTTACTCCCAGATCGGTTTCTCTGTTTACATTCTTAAGCTGAGTGCCATTCATCGAATAGTTTGCTTTCTCATTTAGGTATCCGATATGTAGTACTATACATTTATCCGCATTGAAACTCATTTGCCAAATTTGGGCCCAACATGACAATTTATCTAGATTGTGTTGCATATCGTCAACTTGTTCTTTTGAGAGTACGCTATTTGCAATTTTTGTATCGTCAGCAAATTTTGAGATTGTACAGGTGAGACCCTCATCTATGTCGTTGATGTAAATTAGAAAGAGAATTGGTCCTAGTACCGATCCCTGGGGTACCCCGCTACTTACATTGGTCCATTTTGATGCCTTACCGTTTATGACTACTCTTTGCTTTCTGTCGCTGAGCCAATTTTCTATCCATTTCAACACACCGTCTTGTATTCCATGCGCTTTTAGTTTTAGCAGTAAACGTTTGTGGGGAACTTTGTCAAAGGCCTTTTGAAAATCAAGGTATATAATATCTACAGCTTTACTCTCATCGTAGAGGTTGAGGATATCGTGGAAGAAGTCTAAGAGGTTTGTTAAACAGGAACGTTTTTTACGAAAGCCGTGTTGAGTATCTTTAAGTATGGTTATTTTCCTCCAAGTGATTTACGAGTCGGTCTCGTATGACCGTTTCTAGCATTTTACATACAACTGAGGTTAAGCTAATTGGACGATAGTTACTGGATAGGGATTTGCTGCCTTTTTTTAATATCGGTGTTACGTTGGCTAGCTTCCACTGATCGGGCATAGTTCCAGACTGCAAGGATTTATTGAATAGTAATGTCAGTGGTTTAGAGAGCTCATCCTTAGCTTCCTTTAGAACTCTAGGCGAGATTGTATCAGGTCCAGGCGTTTTATTTACCTTGAGTTTATCTAAACAATTCAATACTTCTCTCTCTGTAACGGTGATATTGCTTAAAACATCTGAATTATCAATCTGAATCGGCGATGGTGTAGGGATATCACTGAGGTCTTCTGTTGTAAAAACTGATGCAAAGAAGGTATTGAGGGCATTACTCATTTGTTCTTCGTCTTTGGTGTATTCTCCATTTTCATCGACTAACGGTCCAACAGTTGAAGTAAATATTTTTTTCTTTCTGATATAACTATAGAATTCTTTCGGGTTTGTTTTACTTTGATTCGCAATATGTAACTCTAAGGTCTTTTTACTTTGCTTAATTAACTTTTTGGCTTTGCGTCGTAGCTCTACAAATTTCAGCCGTTCTTCGTCATTTTGTGAGGATTTTAATCTATCATTAGCAAACTTTTTAGCAAGCAGGCAGTTTGAAATATCTTTATTCCACCATTTGGGCTTATTATTATGGCCTGGACGCCGAGTTTTCGATGGTATGCAGTCTTGCACTGCTTTTAGGTAAGTGGCTTCGAATAACTTCCAAGATGTATTTATGTCGTTATTGTGAATTAAAAAGCTCCAGTCAGTTTCTTTAAACATAGCTCTAAGTTTATGGAAGTTTGCTTTCTTGAAATTAGGGACTTTTTCGATGCTACTATTTGGTTCGTTACTAGTAAACTTTAAAGTGAAAGTTATCGTATTATGGTCGCTGTTACTGAATTCATCACCAACATTCAAATTCTCTATTAATTCATCTTTTGTTGCAAGTACAATGTCAAGAACGTTATTACCACGGGTCGGCGTTCCAACAAATTGATAAAGCGAACTCTCTTGCAAGTTCGTATACAAGTCATGTCCGGAGTGTGAAGTAAGAGTATCGCCCCACTTGGTCACAGGTAAATTAAAGTCACCAAAAATTACGGTATCTTGTGAGTTACTTACATCTGCAATTTGTTCGTAAATTTCTCGGTCAGTTTGCACTGATTGAGCTGGAGGTCTGTATATTAATGCAAGTATTATTTTTGTACCTTTATTATTCTTTATTAGCACAAAAGATGCGTCGACGTTCACAATTTGAGGTTTTGACAAGAGGGTAGGGTTAAGACTTTCTTTGATATAAAGTAAAACGCCACCTCCATTTCGATTTATTCGGCTTTTCTCAAACATTACATAACCGGGAAGTGAATACTCTGCTAAAAAGTCTCTATCTTCTGTATTGAGCCAAGATTCTGTTATGCCAATCACATCATAATTTTCTGTAAACACTAGCTCCTCTAAATCTGAAAATTTATTGCGTATGCTACGAGCGTTTGCATAGAAAACCTTTAAATTTGTTATTTAGAACTCACGGAACACGCTTTAATAATATTTTTGGTTCTTGTCGGATCTACATTTATGTTCATGGCTGTCCTCGGTCCTCGCTGTCTCCGGTCCTTATCGCTGGTGGTCCTCGGTTGCCTCTGTTTTTTTCTTGGCGTTGGATGATTTATGTCACTGCTGCTTCTTCTCGGATGGCGTTTTTTGATCCATGGCTGCGGACTGCTTCGTGTAGGAGACGACCCATGCGTGCTGAACCCACAGGGTTTAGATGAGTGCCATCCTTGCGGAACAGAGTAGGCTGGTTGTAGAAGTTGTCCCAGAGGTTGATGAATTCAACTTCTTCCCTCAGACACAAATGTTTTAGTCGGCTATTTGTGCTGAAGGCCTTGTCGTAGAATTTGTCAGGTGCGTCGATCTTGGGGAGAATGCCTGAGATGATGATATTCCTTGACTTGTTTTTGTAGTGCTGGATCATCTTGCGATATTTCTCCATCAACTCTTCGGGTCTGGTGCGCATGACGTCATTTGAACCAGCATGGATGACAAAAAGGGTATTTTCATTTGCATCCTTTGTGGTATCTTCGAAGGCTTCCACAATGTCGTCCAGTCCAGCTCCTGGGATGCAAAATCTTTTTCGTTGATTTGGGACTCTGTCGCAGAACTCTTCGACCTGTCCTCGTAGGATGGAATCCCCAACGAGCCTGGTCTCTTCTGGTTCGTCTTCCATCTCTACCAATATCTCAAATCTGTTTGACATGGAGAGAGAGAGAGAGAGAGCGAGAGCGAGAGCGAGAGAGAGAGAGAGAGAGAGAGAGAGAGAGAGAGAGAGAGAGAGAGAGAGAGAGAGAGAGAGAGAGTGTAGTCACAGTGTGTTTCGACTACTCTTTCCCTTGTCCACATGAAGGGGGAAATCTGGATGGTTGAACTGGTTGGAGGGGGAAATGACAGAAAAAAGGTTGGGAATCGCTGCGTGACTAGCCCCATAATCTAGCCATTAAGGCATCAAAGACTGCCGCATTGCTGAGCACCCGGATATAGGCAACACCGTGTACATTAACAGGCTTTAAAACATGGACGGAAATAGCATCCATAACCCTACCCGTATATACAGTATAATTATAGCCTATATAAACCTGTATAGTAATGGCTTATAAAAGTAGAAATTATAATAAAATAAAATAAAATAAAATAAGAAATAAGAAAAGAAAAAAAGAAAAAGAAAAGAAAAAAATCGGAAAAGTGAGGGTTGGGCCTGAGCATATAGATAGATAGATAGATAGAAATTATAATACGTAATGCTGTGATATAGTTTCTTCATCAATTTTTGTTTTCTATGTGTATGGAGGAGGCACATGGCAGGTTGCCTGCGACGAGTGTCTCCCCCAAAGTTAAAAGAGTGGCAGAGATAAATTCAAGGGACGTTGGAGTCAAAATGCCTGGACACACCAAGTTTAAAGCAGTCTAAGTCATAGAATGAAGGAAAGATTGATTAAGAGACGGAGGTCCAGAGTTCACTTGTTGAGTAGAAGAAAGACTGAGAAAATTTGCAAATTCTTGGAATGGAGAGCTGGACAGAATAAGAGTGGGACTGTGTTGAAAGGCGGGTGCCTTGTACTCGCCATAAGGGAGGGGGTATGCACTGAGAGAGCTCTGAAGAACACTGATAGTTGTAATAGCGATAGAAGAGTATAAGAGATACAACATTGCGGCGTGTAGAAAGATATTGTAGGGAACTGGTAAGAGGAGGTGAGTTAACGAGGCAAAATGCTTTGGATTCTACTCGTTCGAGAAGTGCGGTATGGGTGGAGCCTCCCCACACATGCGAACAATACTCAATACAGGGGAGCACTGTGCCCCGATACAGAGCAAGAAGCGGTGCGGGGGTGAAGAACCCACAGAGACGGTTGAACACACCTAACTTATGGGAAGCTGTTTTAGCAAGAGTGGTAATATGTTCTTTCCAAGAGAGGTCAACAGACTGATGAAGACATTTGGAAACTGTAAGAGATCAAGGAGTTATAAAGGTAATTAATTTAAGAGATCAAGGAGTTATAAAGGTAATTAATTTAAGAGATCAAGGAGTTATAAAGGTAATTAATTTAAGAGATCAAGGAGTTATAAAGGAAATTAATTTAAGAGATCAAGGAGTTATAAAGGTAATTAATTTAAGAGATCAACGAGTTATAAAGGTAATTAATTAAGAGACAAGTTTATAAAATTTAAGAGATCAAGGAGTTATAAAGGTAATTAATTTAAGAGATCAAGGAGTTATAAAGGTAATTAATTTAAGAGATCAAGGAGTTATAAAGGTAATTAATTTAAGAGATCAACGAGTTATAAAGGTAATTAATTTAAGAGATCAAGGAGTTATAAAGGTAATTAATTTAAGAGATCAAGGAGTTATAAAGGTAATTAATTTAAGAGATCAAGGAGTTATAAAGGTAATTAATTTAAGAGATCAAGGAGTTATAAAGGTAATTAATTTAAGAGATCAAGGAGTTATAAAGGTAATTAATTTAAGAGATCAAGGAGTTATACAGGTAATTAATTTAAGAGATCAAGGAGTTATACAGGTAATTAATTTAAGAGATCAAGGAGTTATACAGGTAGTTAATTTAAGAGATCAAGGAGTTATACAGGTAATTCATTTAAGAGATCAAGGAGTTATACAGGTAATTAATTTAAGAGATCAAGGAGTTATACAGGTAATTAATTTAAGAGATCAAGGAGTTATACAGGTAATTAATTTAAGAGATCAAGGAGTTATACAGGTAATTAATTTAAGAGATCAAGGAGTTATAAAGGTAGTTAATTTTAGGTAGGTAGAATTTTAGTGGTTTATCCACATTTAATATACTGTAACTTTAAGAGACCTTTCTACATAACATACCTTTAAGGGGAGATTTCCACTTGAGGGATTTTTTTCTTTACCCCTTTCTCCCTCATGTTTAGCCCCATTGCTTTTGATATTTTAAGACGTTCGCCCCATTAGTTTGGCGATTTTAAGAACTTTCACCCCATTTATGTAACTTTTAAGACCTTTCGTCCCATTTAGGTGTCGATTTTGTCCTGGCGAGCGATAGCGAGCCTGTAATTAAAGAGGAACCGGCCTTCGGCCGGAATTTTTTTCTACCGAAAAATGTACAAATTTATCTTGAAAGGGGGTGATGGGGGTGTAATTTCAAGCTTGATGGAAGTCTAGGAAACACACTAAAAACCTCCCCTTAAAGAGCGTATAAAGGTAAATCACTATCTATAAGAAAATAACGGTACGAACGATATATACAAGCCCATAGGGTATATATAACGGTACGAACGATATATACAAGCCCATAGGGTATATATAACGGTACGAACGATATATACAAGCCCATAGGGTATATATAACGGTACGAACGATATATACAAGCCCATAGGGTATATATAACGGTACGAACGATATATACAAGCCCATAGGGTATATATAACGGTACGAACGATATATACAAGCCCATAGGGTATATATAACGGTACGAACGATATATACAAGCCCATAGGGTATATATAACGGTACGAACGATATACAAGCCCATAGGGTATATATAACGGTACGAACGATATATACAAGCCCATAGGGTATATATAAAGGTACGAACGATATATACAAGCCCATAGGGTATATTGATAGTGACATACCTTTCTGAGTGTAACCCCTTTTGTACCGGCGATATCTTATTAATTATATTCTAGTTATATTTAATCGATTTTGTGCAGTTTAAGAAAGATCTGTGGTAGTTAAAAGGGTTAAGGGAGATAGTTCGAAGTTTGTTAATTGTTGGAGACAGTTAAAAGGGTTAAGGGAGATAGTTCGAAGTCTGTTAATTGTTGGAGACAGTTAAAAGGGTTAAGGGAGATAGTTCGAAGTCTGTTAATTGTTGGAGACAGTTAAAAGGGTTAAGGGAGATAGTTCGAAGCCTGTTAATTGTTGGGAGACAGTTAAAAGGGTTAAGGGAGATAGTTCGAAGTCTGTTAATTGTTGGAGACAGTTAAAAGGGTTAAGGGAGATAGTTCGAAGCCTGCTAATTGTTGGAGACAGTTAAAAGGGTTAAGGGATATAGTGCGAAGCCTGTTAATTGTTGGAGACAGTTAAAAGGGTTAAGGGAGATAGTGCGAAGCCTGTTAATTGTTGGAGACAGTTAAAAGGGTTAAGGGAGATAGTGCGAAGCCTGTTAATTGTTGGAGACAGTTAAAAGGGTTAAGGGAGATAGTGCGAAGCCTGTTAATTGTTGGAGACAGTTAAAAGGGTTAAGGGAGATAGTTCGAAGCCTGTTAATTGTTGGAGACAGTTAAAAGGGTTAAGGGAGATAGTGCGAAGCCTGTTAATTGTTGGAGACAGTTAAAAGGGTTAAGGGAGATAGTGCGAAGCCTGTTAATTGTTGGAGACAGTTAAAAGGGTTAAGGGAGATAGTGCGAAGTCTGTTAATTGCTGTAGACAGTTAAAAGGGTTAAGGGAGATAGTGCGAAGTCTGTTAATTGCTGTAGACAGTTAAAAAGGGTTAAGGGAGATAGTGCGAAGTCTGTTAATTGCTGTAGACAGTTAAAAGGGTAAAGGGAGATAGTGCGAAGCCTGTTAATGGATGGAGACAGTTAAAAGGGTTAAGGGAGATAGTGCGAAGCCTGTTAATTGTTGGAGACAGTTAAAAGGGTTAAGGGAGATAGTTCGAAGCCTATTGCTGGAGACCTTTTTTAAGCTGAATACAATCATCTAATAATAGCCAGCACATGTTAAAAGGACGGCACTGGTACTGAAAGGATTAATACTACCAATATACCTTTTAGGGGGAGGTTGTCGCTTGTTCTGGACCCCCTTCTCCCTCATGCATAGCATATTAGTTTTCAAATGTAAAGAAGTTTGTTCCGTTAGTTTGGCGATTTTGAGACCATTTTGAGACCATTTTGATACCATTTTGATACCATTTTGATACCATTTTGAGACAATTTTGAGACCATTTTCCCCATTTGTTGTCAATATTAAGACCTTTCATGCCATTTAGGTGTCGATTTCCTGGCGAGAGAAAGCGAGCCTTTAATTTTAGAAGGAACCGGCCTTTACAAATGTATCTTGAAAGGGGGTCTGGGGGGTGTTTTCTAAGCTTGATGGAGGTCTAACGAGGAAAGTAAAAAATATAGTTAATAAATATAGTTAATAAATATAGTTAATAAATATAGTTAATAAATATAGCTAATAAATATAGTTAATAAATATAGCTAATAAATAGTTAATAAATATAGTTAATAAATAGTTAATAAATATAGTTAATAAATATAGTTAATAAATATAGTTAATAAATATAGTTAATAAATATAGTTAATAAATATAGTTAATAAATATAGTTAATAAATATAAATAAAATAGTAATAAATATAGTAAAAATATAGTTAATAATATAGTTAATAATATAGTTAATAAATATAGTTAATAAATATAGTTAATAAATATAGTTAATAAATATAGTTAATAAATATAGTTAATAAATAAATATATAGACCCCAAAACAAGCACTACCCCTAGCACTATAAGTACACCACATATGACTATGACGATTAATATCCACTTATCCAATACTCGATATCAATCTAGTCACGTGCAGTAACCCAATTCCACCATGCATAACTTAACCCCTTCTGTACCGGTGATGTACTTTTCATTATATTCCGGCACCCATTAGACGATTGTGTACACCTTAGGAAACACGTCCACTCGTTAAAAGGCTACAACTATCTCAATTAATCCTTTTAGCTACCACATATCCTTCCTAAGTTTCATAAAATCGTCTAAATGTAGCTATAATAAAATAAATAAGACGTCGCCGGTACAGAAGGGGTTAATGATTAACCCTTTCAAGCTCCAATACGCGTTTCTGTTCTGTTTTCTGGCTGCTATTAGACGATTTTATTCAGATTGGTAACGGTATGCGGAAGTCAAAGGGTTGATTGAGATAATATTTACCCTTTTAATCCCCACAGATCCTTCCTAAGCTGCATAAAATCGTCTAATGATAGCCAAAATAATCTGCTAAAACGCGTCAGAGCTTCAAGGGGTTAAGCGAGATAAGACAATACGTTATGTGGCACAGATCACAGGGATAGTAACTATGGAGCCAGATCGCCGATAAGCCGATAAAGTCACCGATAAAGAAGCCGTGTTCTAATATAGGGGAACTTGGGGAAGGTCAAGATCTCTATTTCCAAACTCTGAGGCCACCCTACTATCAGGGGAGGCTGACCGTTTGTTTGGTCTATTAATTCATTTATTCATACATTTTTTTGGTTAGTTTCCTCCCTAGACCTCAATCAAGCTTAGAAAAACACCCCCTAGACCCCCCTTCAAGATAAATTTGTACATTTTTCGGTAGAAAAATTTCCCGGCCGAAGGCCGTTTCCTCTTAAAATTGCAGGCTCGCTATCGCTCGCCAGGAAAAAATCGAAACCTAAATGGCACGAAAGGTCTTAAAATTGACAACGAAATGGAGCGAAAGGTGTTAAAATCGCCAAACTAATGGGCCGAACGTCTTATAATCTCAAAACTGGTGGGGCTAAACATTAGGGAGAAGTGGGTCCAGAAAAACGGTCTGCCTCCCCTTAAGATGATTATGTGGTGAGAGACGTATGGTAATAGACAGAGAGAGAGAGAGAGATTTACATAAATTTACAAAGATACACTGGCCACATAGACCTAAGATCCAAACGAGGTGGTCAGGACTTGATTCTAGTAGAGATGGCATATCCAATAGAAAAGGAAAGTTGAAGGAAAGGATATACAAGAAGAAGGCTCTCTCCCCACCCACCATACCCTCCGGCAATTACCGTACATGCAAAAGTTGGAAGTGATTAACCTTGCTGGGCTTCGAAATCCCCAGAAGGAATTTACAGGAAAGATTGGAAAAAAGAAAGAATTTACGCAACCCTTCGTCTTTGTAGCATGTACATTTTGGGGTTAATTGGAATCATGCAACCCATCACGATTAGTAGTATGTACATTTATAATGATGATTTTTATCATTATTGTTCTTTATTTGTTTATTTATTCATTTGTTCTTACGCTCTCTTCAGCTGAAAAAACCGGTGATAATTACTGCCTACTCCATGCCTGTTTCTCTGTGGTAGGAGTCTAGATTTTGATTAAATGTATCTATAGAGGAGCTGTCTATTACTTTATTTGGGAGTTTGTTCCACTCATCAATCACACTGTGAGTGATGACATTTGTTGTTGTATCTAGATTCGCTCTCCTAACTAATAATTTTTAATTGTTTCCTTTTGTCGATGTGTCTTCGGCTTTATTAAATAACTTATCTAGGTTAATGTTACTGAGAGAGAGAGAGCTACATAGAGCTACATAGATACACAGACCACAAGGTCCTTACTAGGCAGTCTGGCCTTACAAACTATATATGTATATAAATATATATATATATATATATATATATATACATATATATATATATATATATACCGGTACATACATATACACACATACACACACACACACACACACACATATACACATACATACATACACACATACATACATATATATACAGTATATATATACATACTGTACAGTGCACACACATACACATACATACATTTTTTTTTTTTTTTTTTTTTTCCATATCACCCCAGCCCTCTGCAGATAGAGGTCAAGCCTTCCCTTGAAAGCGTTTATTGTATCGCTCTCCACCACTCTCGCTGGTAGTTTATTCCACTCTGTCGCCACAATGTAGGTGAAGAAACTCTTTGTGACATCTAGGTTTGCCTTTTTGGTTTTTAATTTCATTCCATTTCCGCGAGTTTGATTAGTATTGTTTAATGTGAATAGTGCATTTACATCGACTTTGTCGAAACCTTTTAGTATCTTAAAGCACTCAATAAGCTGACCCCTCAACCTCCTTTTTTTAATGAGAACAGGTTCAATCGTTTAAGTCTTTCTTCATATGGTTTATTTCTTAATGGGGGTATCATCTTCGTCGCTCTACGCTGTACTGACTCGAGTCTTACAATGTCCTTGATCAGATAAGGTGACCAGAACTGCACACCATATTCAAGGTGGGGCCTCACCATACTTTTGAACAGTGGCACTATTACGTTCTCATGTTTATATGTAAATTTTAGTTTAATAAAGCCCAATGCTATGTTTGCCTTATTTGCAGCTGCTATACATTGGTCGGAAGTTTTTAGGTTTTCAGATATTAGTACCCCTAGGTCTTTTACTACCGTTGCGGTTTTATTTGTTTGCCATTCATTTCGTATTTGTATTTCATATTTCTGCTACCAACCTGCAGCACCTGACATTTATCGACATTGAAGGGCATCTGCCATTTTTTCGACCACTCTGATATCTTGTTTAAATCAGATTGCAACGCATTTCTATCATCTTCGTTCAGGACTGTATTTCCTATTTTTGTATCGTCGGCGAATTTGGAAATGGTGTTGTTTACCCCTACATCAATATCGTTAATGTAAATGAGAAACAGGACCGGTCCAAGGACTGAACCCTGTGGAACTCCACTAGTGACAGGCTCCCACTCCGATTCCACTCCATTTATCACCACTCTCTGTCTTCTGTCTGTAAGCCAATTTGATCCAAGAATGAATTTCACCTTTGATACCTATCCTCTCCAGTTTAGCCAATAGTTTTCGGTGAGGCACCTTGTCGAAAGCTTTTTGAAAGTCCAAGAAGATTATATCTAGTGATTTCGTCATGTCGTTATATGTGAATAGTTTGTTATAAAATGCAATCAAATTTGTTAGGCATGACTTATTTGATCTAAAGCCGTGTTGACTATTTTTGATTAGATTGTTTGATTCGAGGTAATCTACTATCTTATCTCTAAGGATTTTTTCCATGATTTTTCCTACAATTGAAGTTAGACTAATTGGTCTGTAATTACTCGCTTTGGCCTTGCTACCCTTCTTGTATATCGGCGTAATGTTCGCATCTTTCCAATCACTCGGTACAATCCCCTGTAGTAATGATAAGTTAAATAGTTGTGTCAGGGGTTTTGCTATTTCGTCCTTAACATTCTTAATTATTTTCGGGTGGAGCATGTCGGGTCCCGGGGTCTTATTTACATTTAAATTACTCAATTTGCTTTGTACTTCGCTAACACTGATGGTGAAATCTCCTATCACATGAGTTGAGGTGTTATTTCAGGGGTATGATCGATAATTTCTTCTGTGAAAACTGAGCCAAAATATTTGTTGAGCAGATTTGCCGTGTTTGTGTCACCTGTTATTGTCTGGCCATCTTCTATTAGCGGTCCGATTCCGCTTTTGATCTGTTTATTTTTATTTACGTAACTGTAGATTTTTTTGGGGTTTGTGGCACTTTCTCTGGCAATAGTCATTTCGTAATTTTGTTTGTTCGCCCTAATTATTATTTTTTCACTTCCCTTCTACTATTTTTGTACAAGTTTTTAATTACTTCAGTGTTTGTGTTATTTTTTACAAGTTTGTGGAGTTGATTCCTTTTCCTTATTGCCTTGCCAATGTCTCTACTGTACCAAGGGGGCATACTTGATTTCGTATTACGTTTTGGTTTCATGGGTACAAATTGTTTATGCGCTTCTGTAATTGTAGACTTAAAATGTCCCCATAGTTCATTTACTTCGTTTATATTTATGAGGTTTGAGTGTATGTTTGATAGCGATTCCTTAAGTCCGTCATAATTTGCGTTTTTTAAGTCCGAAACCATTCCTGTTGTTTTTACTGAGGAATATTTGCTTATAACGTTGATTCTTAAGATTTTATGATCGGACGTTGCCAGATGTTCACCTACATCCAGGTTTGATAATAGATTTTCTTGGGTAAGTGATTTACGAGGTCTAATATATTCCTGGCTCGCGTCGGCTGTTTTACGTGTTGAGTCAAAAAAAATTGTCCTGGATGAAGCTTGTCATTAGGCGTGACTCAGCATTTTTTCCAGTCAGGGTATTCCAGTCAATTAGGGGGAGGTTATAGTCACCTAGTAAAAACTGTTTCGTCGGAATTAAGGGTTTTCTCTAGTATTTCATAAAAAAATTGTATCATCGGCAACAGTTAGTCTCGGTGGTCGGTACGCTGTAGTGATATTTAAGTTCATGTTTTTTGTATTTATTTTGACGCACACTATTTCTGCATTACTTTCGGGGAGAGTCACCTCGACTGGGTTTAAGTAGGTTGCAACGTACATTGCAACCCCCCCTCTTTGTTTTCCATTGTTACGGTCTTTATGAAAAAATTTATATGGCTCTATGCGATATTCATGAAGTAGATCTTTATTTTTAAGGTTCAGATGTGTTTCCGTTATACAAATAACGTCAACTTTCTTATTTAATAACAGACATTTGAGTTCGTCTATTTTGTTTCTTATTGAGCAGGCATTTATGGATATTATTTTTATATCATTTCTCTCAGCATGCGCTGGATTTGTTTTTCTTATTGGTGGGGATGGGTTTGGGCTTGTGACTTGAAGCCGCGGCGGGTTGTCAAATTCATTCAGTTGGTTGGGTTGGCTTGGATGGGGTTGGGTGGGGTTGTTTAGTTTGTTGTGTGGTTCAGGTAGGTAAATTTTCGCAACTTGTGGGCCATTGGGGTTGACGGTTTCGTTTAAATGGTTGTGATGGACTTGGAAGGGTTGGGCGGGGTTATTTATTTCTCTTAACTGTGCGGGTGGAGTTTGATTGGGTGGGGTTGTGGGAGGGCTTTTCCGGGGGTAGCGATGTCAATACTCAGAGGAGTCTATTAGCATAGTTATCTCTCGGTCCTGACTGGCGTTGTTTTCATGGGCAATGTAGGTTGCTTGATTTAGGGTGTCACTCATGTGCTGAACGCCTTTTTCTGATAAATGAATGCCATCTCCGCTGTACAGGGACGAGTTCCCTATAAAGGTGGTCCAATTGTCCACATACAGTACCTTCTCTTGTTCGCACATGACCTTGACTGCGTTGTTAATTTCTATGGCTCTATTTTGTCCGTATGAGCTTGTTTTAATCCGGGGTATGACGCCGCTTACCACACATTTCGTGGTCTTCCTTTTCATAACTTTAATTAGGTTCTCGAAATCTTTTTCTATGGTCTTAATTGGGGCCTTACCTCCGTCAAAGCAGTCATTTGAGCCAACATTGACGACTACACAGGTGCCCTCTGGTATGGCGGAGTTATTATGTCTTTCAAGATATGTTCGACTTTACCGACTGGAATGACCTTTACTGACCTTTTTCCTCTGTTCTTGGTGGCAAAGGCAGCTCCTTGACCTCGCATGAGACTGTCACCATAGACTAGGGTGAGTTTCTCCTTCCCGCTGACTCCGTGATTTGATGGTTTCGTTGTTTTCCCATCAGGAATTTTCTTGCCTTTCGAGCTTGCTTTCACGTGGTCAGTTACCTCGTGTGCAAATCTGTTTTTGATAGGGTTACCTGGTGTCGCTTTCCCATTCCCATTCCCATTCACGTGGTCAGTTACCTCGTGTTCATTGTTTTCGGCGAGAACAGCAAATCTGTTTTTGATAGGGATACCTGGTGTCGCTTTCCCATTCCCTTGGGATTTGTTCTTGTTACGCCTGTTGGCTACTGTCTGAAATAGATCATTGGATGGGTTTTCTTTTTGAAGATTTTTAACAACGTCGACTTGCTTACTCTCTATGTCCTTTACTCGCTCTTTTAGTAAGAAATTTTGATGCGAAAGTACACCTACAGTCTCCTTTAGTGTGAGATTATCTCGCTTCAGTTAGTCAGCCTGTGCCTTGTGTGCTTCTAATGTGCACTCCAAGAGCAAAAAGTTTTCACCAGTTAAACACATAAAACACTTGGCATTTGGATACCCATGACGCGGATACCATTCCTTGTAGTAGTTCTTGTTACAGGAGGGGCATTTAATTCTGATTGGTGCCATGATTTGGGGTTAGTGAGGGAGAATTTGCAAAAACGAAAGGTACAAAATGTTGGAGTGGTCACTTCCCTTAAAAGTTGTTCCGATGTTGATGATGCAGGTTGCAAGGTGTTGGTGGGGGGTGAGGGTAGTTTCTGTTACGTGGGCATTTTAAAAGGAAGTTGGGGAGGGGTTTTGGGGGTGGGGGGGATGGAGAGAGAGAGAGAGAGAGATACACTATTGGTAACTGCATAATAGTCTCATGCTAGTTACCAATACAACTCAAAGGAGGTTAAGGTACCGTAGGTCAGGAACCCTCATAACAACCAATAAAGGCGGTGTCACACGGGCGATTTTTCCGTCAATTTTTACGGGAAATTATTGTCTGGCAGCTTCAAAATACAAGTTCCATATGAATCAAACCACCTAACATAATCTACCTTCGACCTAGTTTACGATTCCAATGCCAAAATATCCCTAAATATCACCAGAAAAAACTTGCTCATGGAAAATTGACGGAAAAAGCGCTCGTGTGACACTAGCTTAAGTCCATTATATTATCTGATAACACAGAACACAAGGACGTACCTATAGGAGAGGTACGGTCGAGGTTAAGGAGAGATTTCCACTTGAGGGATTTTTGTCTTGACTCCTTTCTCCCTCATGTTTAGCCCCATTGCTTTTCTAATTTTAAGACGTTCGCCCCATTATTTTGACGATTTAAGAACTTTCGACCCATTTGTCAATGTTAAGACCTTTCGTGCCATTTAGGTGTCGATTTTATCCTGGCGAGCGATAGCGAGCCTGTAATATAAGAGGAAACGGCTTTCAGCCGGGACATTTTTCTACCGAAAAATGTACAAATTTATCTTGAAAGAGGGTCAAGGGGGTGAAATTTTAAGATTGCTGGAGGAGTAAAAAACAAACTAAAAACCTCCCCTTAATAAGTGTTGTCAGATATTTCACATAGTTTCGGACACTGACTAATACTCTGAGGGATAAGCAATGTTCCCAGTAACTATAAAGGTACCAATTACACTTGTTGAGCGAAAACCACTGTAATCTTGTAGAAGGAATAGCCTAGTTAGCATCTCGGTCACCTTACAGTCCATTCCGGGGAGATACTCACAGTGAAAGTGGTGAAGGGTTAAGGGGGCCCACCTCGTGTTTTTTTTGTTCTCTCTCTTTCTCCCTCTCTCTCTCTGGGTTGTATCCATTCGGCCCCATTCAGCCTACTGTTTTAAGATGTTTATCCCCATCCAGGTGTCGATTTTTTCCTGGCGAGCGGTAGCGGGCCAACATATTTTATACAATGTTTTGACAGCAGGCTAAATTTGTACATTTTTCGATAGAAAAATGTCTCCGGCGGCTTTCTCCATACAATGCTGGCTCGCTATCGCTCGCCAGTAAGAAATCGACACCTGGATGGGGATAAACATTTTAAAGCAGTTGGCTGAATGACGCCAAATGGATACAACAGAGAGAGAGAGAGAGAGAGAGAGAGAGAGAGAGAGAGAGAGAGAGAGAGAGAGAGAAAATATATACAAATAAAAGGAGAAAAAACAGCAGGTGACCCCCCCCCCCCTTACGGCAGGTCAAGATCCATGCCACCATCACTGAGCCAAACCCTATTTATCAGATAACACGCACAGAGGACACGTAGGGGGTGGACCTAGAATGACGTGGGCTCGGGTACTCCGGTGGTCCGATCTCAAATTAAAACACTTGACAACAGAGGCAGCCCTAATTGACCACTTGCGAGTGTCAGGCTATAAGGAAGTTGGAGCCGTGAACATCGATATTTAACTGAAATGCAATGATAATGTAGGTTTCTGATGGATAAATGGTATGTTGAATTGGGTTTTAAGTATTTATAAATGTACTACGACCGTATTTTAGCTGTAAATGCTGTTAAATATCGTTGTCTACAGCTCCAACTTCCTTATAGAACGAAACTCGCAAGTCGGCAATTGACAGAGCCGACTGGAAAGCCGCCATTTAGGATGGGAGACTTTAAGGGGAGATCTCCACTCGAGGGATTTTTTTCTTGACCCCTTTCTCCCTCATGTTTAGCCCCATTGCTTTTGATATTATAAAACGTTTGCCCCATTAGTTTAGCGATTTTAAGAACTTTCACCCCATATTAAGACCTTTCGTGCCATTCAGGTGTCAATTTTATCCTGGCGAGCGATAGCGAGCCTGTAATTTAAGAGGAACCGGCCTTCGGCCGGGACATTTTTCTACCGAAAAATGTACAAATTTATCTTGAAAGGGACTCAAGGGGGTGTAATTTTAAGCTTGATGGAGGTCTAGGGAACAAACTAAATACCTTGATGGAGGTCTAGGGAACAAACTAAATACCTTGATGGAGGTCTAGGGAACCAACTAAATACCTTGATGGAGGTCTAGGGAACAAACTAAATACCTTGATGGAGGTCTAGGGAATCAACTAAATACCTTGATGGAGGTCTAGGGAACAAACTAAATATCTTGATGGAGGTCTAGGGAACTAACTAAATACCTTGATGGAGGTCTAGGGAATCAACTAAATACCTTGATGGAGGTCTAGGGAACCAACTAAATACCTTGATGGAGGTCTAGGGAACAAACTAAAACCCTTGATGGAGGTCTAGGGAACAAACTAAAACCCTTTATGGAGGTCTAGGGAACAAACTAAAACCCTTGATGGAGGTCTAGGGAACAAACTAAAACCCTTGATGGAGGTCTAGGGAACAAACTAAAACCCTTGATGGAGGTCTAGGGAACAAACTAAATACCTTGATGGAGGTCTAGGGACCCAACTAAATACCTTGATGGAGGTCTAGGGAACCAACTAAATACCTTGATGGAGGTCTAGAGAACCAACTAAATACCTTGATGGAGGTCTAGGGAACCAACTAAATACCTTGATGGAGGGTCTAGGAACCAACTAAATACCTTGATGGAGGTCTAGGGAACCAACTAAATACCTTGATGGAGGTCTAGAGAACCAACTAAATACCTTGATGGAGGTCTAGGGAACCAACTAAATACCTTGATGGAGGTCTAGGGAACCAACTAAATACCTTGATGGAGGTCTAGGGAACCAACTAAATACCTTGATGGAGGTCTAGGGAACCAACTAAATACCTTGATGGAGGTCTAGGGAACCAACTAAATACCTTGATGGAGGTCTAGGGAACAAACTAAATACCTTGATGGAGGTCTAGGGAACAAACTAAAACCCTCCCCTTAACCACCTTCTCTGTGGACACTATGGTCTTTAAACTTGTGTGTATGTATGGTAGGGTGTTAAGGGGAGATGGGTCATTTTTATGGTCCCCTTTCTCCCTTATGTTTAGCTCCATTGTTTTTTAGATTTTAAGACGTTTGCCTCATTAGTTGGCGATTTTAAGAACTTTCGCCACATGTTTAGCCCCATTCGTTTTCAAATTTTAAGAATTCGTCGATTTTAAGACTTTTTATCCCGTGTATTTGTCTATATTAAGACCTTTCGTGACATTTAGGTGTCAAATATTTTATCCTGGCGAGTAATAGCGAGCCTGTAATTTAGATGCAACCGGCCTTCGGCTGGGTTTTCGGCCTGGCAATTTATCCACCAACAAATGTACACATTCTAGAAGGGGGATCTGGGGAATGTTTTTTAAAGCTTGATGGAGGTCTAGGGAGGAAACGGAAAAAAAAAAAAAAAAAAAAAAAAAAAAAAAAAACATATATATAGGAACAACTTGAGATGGTTCGGCCATATGGAACGTATGGAAAGCGAGAGAATGACTAAGAGGGTGTACGAGAGCGAGGTGGAAGGACAGAGGGAGAGGTGCACCGAAAGAGAGGTGGAAGGATGGAGTGAGGAAGTATATGGATGAAGGCGGTGTTGGTTAGGAGGAGGGGCGTCGACTGACTGGGGACAGAGGTGCATGGGGGCGGTTCGTTCGTGGCCACCCCTTCGGGGATCACGGCGTCAGGCAATAGATAGATATACAGTATATATATATATATATATATATTGTATATTAATCGACCAATGAATAAATCCGTCCTCCTTAAAGTTAGTTGAGATGAAGTTAAGTAGGTTATATTAAGTTCAGTTAAGTTAAATAAGACATTGCTTGGTATAGTTAAGTAAGTTGAGATGAAGCCTGGTTAGCTCTAGAACGACTAATTAGGTTATTATAAGATTAGTTACGTTAAATTAAATATTGTTTGGTTTAGTTATATTAAGATGATGTTAACATAGGTCTAGAACGTCTATTTAGATTATATTTAGTATATTTAGATTACATTGGACAAGAGGCAACAGAAAAAGACACAACCCCAACTTCACACCAGAAATTCAAAACCTCATCAGACAACGCGACATACTGAAACACTCCCCAGCACCCCACACACAAGACATCACACAACAAATTCAAGCACTCAACACTCAAACTAACAACAAAATACAAGAACAACAAAAACTAAATTGGAATAACTTCCTACAAACACTTGATCACAAAACAAACCCCCAAAAAACTCTACAAAACACTAAACAGCATCACACTTTCCAACAGCAACACAACACAATCACATGCTGCAATCACAATAACAGACTCTACTCCTTCATGTAAACAACAAGCAAACACTCTCATCAATCACTTCTCACATGTCAGCCACCTAAAACCTCACAAAGACGACCGACGTGTCATCCGACGTAAGAGACAATTCCCCACAGACCCTGACTATACACCCTTCACCAATCACCAGACAAAGCATATCATCAACAATCTCAAGCACTCACCCGCCTGTGGCCTAGACAACATAAGCAACATATACCTCAGACACCTGGGACCACAAGGCATACAAGCACTCACTAACATATCAAACTACAGCTATTCACACAACACAATACCAGACATTTGGAAGCATGGTATCATCATCACATTCCCCAAACCCAACAAAGACCCCACGCTACCCTCCTCGCACCGCCCCATGGAACGCCTAGTATTACAACTAATTACACCTGACCTACCCCTAGCTCCAACACAACATGGCTTTAGGCCACTGCACTCCACAAACACACTTCTCACAGACCTTACACAAAGAGCTTTCGACGGCATCAACTCAGCTAGACCACCACACAGATCACTATTAGCCACACTCGACATTAGTAAAGCCTTCGATGCCATCCCCTGCCACAACCTAACAAACAAAATCTACAACACAAACATGCACAACAACACAAAAAGGTGGCTGGCCAACTTCCTAGCAGGTAGATGTGCACACGTATCTTTTGCCGGTCAGTCATCTAAAATCAGAAACTTTCCAAACGGAGTCCCACAAGGATCCGTCCTATCGCCCGCACTCTTCAATCTGTACATGCACGATATAACTACACCCAATACGCCCCAAATAAACTTAGCCTCCTATGCAGATGACATAACACTCACATGCACACCATGACCCAAAAAGAGCAACAGATCTCCTTCAACCCTATCTCAACACACTACATGGCTGGTGCACTACAAACAGACTTAATCTAGCCCCAGCCAAATCCACCGCAACCCTGCTCACAAGTTGGACAGGAGAACACGAATACATCCCTCAACTCACCATAAACAACACACCCCTAACACATACACACACACCCAAAATCCTAGGAGTAACATATGATATTCATATGACATTCAAACAGCACACCACAAACATTAAAACAAAACTGACACCCAGACTTAACGCCCTCAGGTCACTTGCTCACACAAAATTTGGACACAACAAAGAAACTACCACCACAGTATATAAACAATACATAAGATCAGTGATGGTATACGCAAGCCCAGCCTGGGCTTCTAACCTAGCTGAAACACATCATAAGACCTTACAGACTATTCAAAACAAAGCCCTGAAGATCATTACAGGCTGCACAGCTACTGCACCCACAGATCACCTACATCAAGAAACCAAAATCCTCAAAGTCAAAGACCATCTGGACATGAGAGGCACTCAATTCCTGGCAGCAGCCTCCACGAACCAAGACCACCCACTAAACTACATGGCAACACACCCACAGACACCAAGAAATATCAAAACAACACCAAGCACACGGTATCACACATAATTATTGTCCTCTCTCCCTCCCTGCCCACCCCGAACCAACTTCCAGAAGCACATCCATACTCATATCTCTCACCGATCCATCCACTCACTCACAGACAACACGCAGCTGCATGCATGACCTCCCGAAATCCATCCTTCCGAATCCTCCCTTCCTCGCGAGGACAGAGTCCACCTGGCCAGGCTGAGATGCAGACACCATCCAGCTCTCCTGAGCTATCAGAAGAGACTGGATGACTCCGTTGTCGACGCCTGCCCGGGATGTAACACAGCACCCCATACCATTAAACACA
The DNA here is from genome assembly GCA_032716605.1 of Paralithodes platypus. Taxonomy (NCBI): domain Eukaryota; kingdom Metazoa; phylum Arthropoda; class Malacostraca; order Decapoda; family Lithodidae; genus Paralithodes; species Paralithodes platypus. Next base: position 34,949,103 of record CM064524.1, on the reverse strand, counting down.
TCATAGAAGACTGCATTTCACACAACCACTTACGCCAACAACACAATCTACACTCAATGAGAGCTCTGTGGGAAAGCCCGATCGTGGCCATGGCCTTTCTCAGGGACTCGGGGCTGTTCGGCCAGGCAGCTTAGGGAACAACAACAACAACAACAACATTGGACATTGCTTGGTTTAGTTAAGTTAGCTTAGATGAAGTTAGGTTAGGGCTAAAACGTCTAATTAGGTTATATTTAGTTTAGTTAGGCTAACCCCTTCAGTACCATTGACGTCTGTTAATTATAATGTAAAACTTGCAAAATAAACAAACCAAAACTGGGACGATACAAGATTAAATGCAAAAGAATTAATCCAACAATCGCTCTGTGGAAACAACGCTTAATATATTGGATGTCAGCTACATTTAGACAATTATATAGAGCTTAGGAAATACATGTCTTAACATCTGAAGAGTAATGGGACTAAACATGAGGGAGAAGGGATTCCAGCAACCCCCCCCCCTTTCCCTAGATACGTCTGTCCTGTTCTGCTAAATGTTGGACTCGGCGTGGGTACGAGGGGGATCTTAAGGGGAGGCTGGTGGACTGTTGAGGTTAATTAAGGGGAGGTGGGTCGTTTTTCTGGTCCCCTTTCTCCCTCGTGTTAAGCCCCATTTGTGTTGAGATTATAAGACGTTCGGTCCATTAGTTTGTCGATTTTAAGACCTTTTGCCCCATTTAAGTGTCGATTATTTCCCGTTGATTGATAGCGATCCTGAAATTGAAAGAGGAATCGCCCTTTGGCCGGAACATTTTTCTACCAAAAAATGTACAAATTTATCTTGAAGGGGGGTTCTAGGGGGTGTCTTTCTAAGCTTGATGGAGGTCTAGCGAGGAAACTAAAACAAAATATTGTTACATAATATGAATGCATGTATGTACAGTATATATACTCAGGTACTTACCCCATAGCTGAGGGTGGCCGACGCGAGACAGAATCCGAACAAAAACATTTAAAATTCCTATTCTTCAGAGTCCGGGACCGGGACCAATCCCCCCCCCCCCCCTCAACAAACAAACAAACAAACAAACAAACAAACAAACAAACAAACAAACAAACAAACAAACAACACAAACAAAAACAAAACAAACAAACAAACACACACACACACACACACACACACACACACACACACACACACACACACACACACTTAACCCCTTGAAGCTCTGACGCGTTTTAGCAGTTTATTTTGGCTATCATTAGACGTTTGTATGCAGCTTAGGAAGAGTGTGGGTGTTAAAAGGGTAAATACTATCTCAATCAACCTTTTGACTTCCATATACCGTTACTAATCTGAAGAAAATCGTCTAATAGTAGCCAGAAACAGAACAGAAACGCGTATTGGAGCTTGAAAAAATCGACACCTAAAGGATACGAACAGTCTTACTATTGACAAAGAAATGGGACGAAAGGTCTTATAATCCCCAAACTAATGGGACGAACGTCATATAATCTGAAAACTAATGGGGCTAAAAAACATGAGGGAGAAAGGGGACCCGAAAAACGACCCATTTCCCCTTTACACCCTACCCTCCCATAGGTACGTCTCTACCTATTCATGTTATCTGATAAAGGTTGGACTCAGCTGGGGTATGATTAATGTTGACCTACCTTAATTAACCCCTTCTCTCTCTCTCTCTCTCTCTCTCTCTCTCTCTCTCTCTCTCTCTCTCTCTCTCTCTCTCTCTCTCTCTCTCTCCCCCCCCCCCCACCAGGACGCCTGTTTGCCTTTGGATTTTGGCGAATACTCAGCGATTGTATGCAGTTTAAGGGAGCCCAGACGGTATTGTGCAGCATAATTTACTGGTTCGGCTCAATGGTTTAAGGAGGGGGTTTAGTTTGATCTCTAAACTTCTATCAAACTTTAAAAAAACACCCACAAGATCCCCCTTAGATATAAATGTGTACATTTTTCGGTAGAAAAATGTCCCGGCCGAAGGCCGATTCCTTTTCAAATACAGGCTCGCTATCGCTCGCCAGAAAAACAATCGACACCTAAATGGCACGAAAGATCTTAATATTGGCAAAGAAATGGGGCAACAGATCTGAAAATCGTCAAACTAATGGGGCGAATGTCTTGAAATGTCATAAAAATAGGGCTACACATGAGGGAGGAGGAGGACTCGAGAAACCAACTGCCTCCCCTTAAGTTACTTTACCTGACGTTAGGTTAGGTCTAAGACGTTGAATTTGGTTATATTAAGTTTACTTAAGTTAAATTAGACAAAGCTAGGGTATAGTTTAGTTAGCTTAGATGAAATTAGTTTAGGTCTAATATGACTATCAAGGTTATTAAAATATAAAACTTGCAAACTAAACAAACAAAAATTGGGACAAGGACAATATAAAGTCAAATTAAATTATCAAAATCGCTATGTGGAAACAACGCTTACTATAAAATGAAAATTATTAAATAAAAGAACACAATCATATTAAGATTAGTTACGTTAAGTTAAAATATTGTTTGGTTTAGTTATGTTAAGATGATGTTAGCTTAGGTCTAGAACGTCTATTTAGGTTACGTTAAGCTTAGTTAGGTTAAATAAGACATTACTTGGATTAGTCAAAATAGCTTAGATGAAGTTAAGTTATGGCTAAAACCTCAAATTAGGTTATATTTAGATTAGTTAGGCTAACCCCTTCAGTACCAGGGACGTCTTATTTATTGGATTTCAGCTACATTTAGACGATTTCATAAAGCTTAGGAAATATACACGGTAGCTAAAAGGATTAACCCCTTGAAGCTCTGACGCGTTTTAGCAGTTTATTTTGGCTATCATTAAACGATTTTATGCAGCTTAGGACGGATCTGTGGGTATTAAAAGGGTAAAGACTATAATATCAATCAACTCTCTGACTTCCAAATACCCTTCCTGATCTGAATAAAATCGTCTAATAATGACCAGAAAACAGAACAGAAATGCGTATGGGAGCTTGAAAGGGTTAACTGAGATAGTCTGACACTTTTTAATGGATAGACGTCCTTCGTAACCGGAGTAAAATCGTCTAATAGTTGGCAGAATCAAACGAAAGGGACGTCACCGGTACCGAAAGGGTTAAACTGAGCGTGCGGCCCTGTTGGTTGCGGCCGTTTTGACTTTAACACTATCTGATCCGACGTCTTGGGGGCAATTATGATATTTGGTTTAATTGTTATTGGGGGTTTTGCATGCCATTTTCGAACAATGTCTTTCAGTTTGTCCCCTAGGCTAACAGAAACGCCTTCCCAGACTTCCTTCAAACTAAAATATGCCCACCTAGACCCCTTTCAAGCTAAATTTATACATTTTTCGACAACAATAAATAAACCGGCTGATTACTTGTCAATTGTAGACTCGCTATCGCTCGCTCAAAATATTATTGACACCTGAATGGGGTAAAGTGTATTATTATCTCTAAACTAATGGGGTGAAATGCCTTATAATCTCAAGCTAATGGGGCGTAACAGAGGAGGTTAAAAAATAAAAAAATAAAATAAAATAAAAAATAATATATATATATATATATATATACAGTATATTATATACATACTGTGTATATATATATATATATATATATATATATATATATATATACCGGTATATATATATATATATATATATATAGATATAGATAATTATATATATATACCGGTATATATACAGTATATATATATATATATATATATATATATACACACACACACACACACCTCGGACCATACAGTGTTAAGCCATCTCTTCGGGTAGGTCAAGGTACCTCGTATTAGACCTTCATTCAATCTATTATCAGGTAAGGGGGAAGATAAGGACGGCTGTATGGGTGCTGGTGGAGGCTGGCTTATATACTGTAATTATTATTATGGGGAGATTTCCACTCGAGGGATTTTTGTTTTTCTAGACTCCTTTCTCCCTCATGTTTAGCCCCATTGTTTTTTTTTAGAATTTTAAGATGTTTACCCCATTAGTTTGGAGATTTTAAGAACCTTCGCCCCTTTTCTGTCAATTTTAAGATCTGTCGTGTCATTTAGGTGTCGATTTTATCCTGGCGAGCGATAGCAAGCCTGTAATATATGAGTAATCGGCCTTCGGCCGTGATATTTTTCTACCGAAAAATGTACACATTTATCTTGAAAGGGGCTCAAGGGGGTGTAATTTTAAGCTTGAAGGTCTAGGGAACAAACTATAAAACTCCCCTTAACCCTATGCGTACCGGCGACGTCTTTTCTATTTGATTTCAGCTACATTTAGACGATTTTATGAAGCTTAGGAAGGATATGTGGTAGGTCAAAGGATTAATAACAACAATACCAACAAATAAATAAATAAATATAAATTATATAAACATAAATATATAATAACCCCAAAACTAGACCAACAACAACAACAACAATAACAACAACAACACCAACAACAAACCCCTTGACCTGATGAGCGTAAACAGGAAAATACGCACTATAATACGCTAAACATAACACCCTCTACAGTAGGTGATGACGCAGTTGTTCTAAGTAGGGTGGCTATCATTAGAAGATTTTAACCGATTCATTTTAACCCTTTGAATACCAGCGACGTGTGTTATATTGTATTCTAGCTATATTTAGACGATATTATGCAGCTTAGGCAGGATCGGCGGTAGTTAAAAGGATTGGTTGAGATAGTTTGAAGCCTTATTATTGCTAGAGGTCTTTCCTAATCTGAATATAATCGCCTTATAGTTGCCACAATATAATGAAAAAGACGTCCCTGGTACTGTATGGGTTAATGAATACATACATACAACATATACAGTAAGTAACACCCCGTTCTTTAACATTGATATCAAATACAAACCCCAATGTACTTAAATAAACTAATGAAAGCATAATTATGGCCCTCCCGGGATTCGAACTCGGGACACCACACCCAGAACATAAGCATCTAAACCATTACACCACCTCAAATTAATTAATGTATAAACGCATTTTATATGACATCAAGGAGAGAAAGAAAAAAATAAAAGAAAAAAATAATATATACAAATTAATAACTATACATAAATACAAATCTATTAATAACTATACATAAATACAAATCTATTAATAACTATACATAAATACAAATCTATTAACCCGGGAGCTGCGGGTAGACTCTTAAGAGTTCCCCCGGCGCACTGCGGGTAGACTCTTAAGAGCAGAGACTTTGAACACGTACCAAAACCGCGCGTTTATAGCCAGGCGGCTGAAAATTGGTGTGGGTATTGTACTACATGTCAACTCTCGATACCACCCCGCCAAACGCTCGCCCCGCACTCGTGCAAGCACCACCGCGCCAGTAACCACGCACTAGTCATGGAGCCTACACGTCCCTCACGCTCGCTCCCTGATGACACAACCAGCCCTCCTTCTGGTGGTGTTAGCCGCCGTGGAAGGCAGAGGGTGGCTGCCAAAGACCCTAGCTACCAGTACGACACGCCCTACAGCTCAGAGGACGAATCACCAGCACCAAAAGCACGTAAAACACGTGCAAGCAGGGCAATGGCACAGAGGTCATTGGTCTTTCGGGACACTGCCACCACGACCCAGGCCACTGCAACAACCACTACCACCACCACTGCCACCACTGCCACCCCTGCCACCCCTGCCACCGGTACCAGCGACGCAGGAGGCCGCCCTAGGGCTGCATTACCTGCGGGGGCAGGAAAAATGAAAGGCACGGGCGTAGGGAAGAGAACCCGTACGCCAGCCACAGTGCCCCTACCACCACCACCACCACCAGCCGCCCCTGGCCAAGCTGCCCCTGCCGCCCCTGCCGCCCCTGCCGCCCCTGCCGCCCTGCTGCCCCTGCTGCCCCTGCCGCCCCTGCCCAAGGAACAGGGAAGGGGAAGGGGAAAGGGAGAGGGAAAGTGACTGGGAAAGCGACTGCTGGCCCTGGTGTCCCTGCCGGCCCTGCTGCCCCTGCCGCCCCTGCTGCCCCTGCCGCCCCTGCCGCCCCTGCCGCCCCTGCCCAAGGAACAGGGAAGGGGAAGGGGAAAGGGAGAGGGAAAGCGACTGGGAAAGCGACTGCTGGCCCTGGTGTCCCGCGCGGCGCTGCTGCCCATGCCGCCCCTGCCGCCCTGCCGCCCTGCCGCCCCTGCCCAAGGAACAGAGAGAAGGGCGACAGGCACCACCATCATCTTGCCATCAAGGCCACGCACCACTGCTGCCCCTGCCGCCGCCGCCCCTGCCGCCGCCGCCCCTGCCGCCGCCGCCGCCCCTGCCGCCGCCCCTGCCACCACCTCTGCTGTCCCTGTCCATAAGACTCCCGCACGTGCCAAAGTGACCCGGAAAAATCTTACACCATCTAAGTATGCCGCCCTGCTGTTTGATGGTGATTCGCAGGACATTGACAGCCCGGGTTTCGACGACGAAGCCCTAGCACGGGACCAAGGGTGGGGGGATTTGGGAGTGGACAGTGGGAGTGAGTCCGACGTCGGTGACGAAAACGAGGAAGGGCATCGTCTGTCGAGTGAAGAGGAGGGTAATGATGATGAAGTGCTGTATCGCGACCATGGAAGCGATATTTCAGACGCAGAAGAAGACGCAGACGACATTCCGATCCCTGGCATGCCTTCGTTCGATTGGTCTGACGGGGTCAATTTTGTACCTGACGTGCCCCAGTTCAATCCTGGGACGTCAGGAACAACTGACAACTGGCCCTGTGATGATCAAGCGAACGAAAGCGACTTCTTCCTCGCTTTTTCGACATGGAGGTAATGACGTACATCGTTGCCCAAACAAACGCCTACTACAGGTGGGTGTTTGGCAGATTGGACGTCCTTTCTCCAAAAGCGAGAATACGAGGCTGGGTGGATACGACTGTGGCAGAATTTCTGACGTTCTTTGCCTTGTTGTTCCTCATGCCTCTGATCAAGAAGCATGTGTTGCAACACTACTGGAAGCACGACCCTCTCATCGCCACCCCAACTTTCAATAAGTTCATGACTCGTGACAGATTTTTGTTGCTGCTAAGATTCATGCACTTTGCAGACAACGAAAATCCTAACAGGATTGACAGGATATGGAAAGTTCGGGAGGTGTTCACCATGTTGTTGGAGAGGTATAGGAAATACTTTTACCCCTTCCTCAATTTGGTGATTGATGAGTCGCTCGTGCTCTTCAAAGGACGTCTTGTTTTCAAGCAGTATATCCCCTTGAAGAGGCATAGGTTCGGAATCAAGCTCTTCGTGTTGTGCGACTGTGAAACTGGAATAGTGCTTGACATGATCGTGTATACAGGCACTGACATTGACATACCGAAAGCCGCTGCCAATGACCCCATGGGCATGTCAGGTGCCATCGTCAGGAAAATGTTGGCACCTTACCTGGGCAAAGGCCACATCATCTACACTGACAACTGGTATACTTCTCCTGCTCTCTGCCAGTTCCTTTATGACAACCAAACGGGGTCATGTGGGACTGTCAGAAAGACAAGAAAGTTTATGCCAAAGTTCACAGGTGATGTCATTCCTCTCACAGATGCCTGCGTCAGTGACACACCTTCAGAAGACGACCTGGCCCAGGAACACCGCGAGAGGCATGTGCGAAGAAGGCGACGAAAGGGGCAGAAATACAAGCAGCTCGAGAAGTGTGGGACACTGATAGCCCTGAAGTGGAAGGATAAGCGAGACGTCCACCTGCTTTCCACCGTCCACACAGGTGCCCAGGTGGATTCTGGCAAAATCCACTACCGAACCAGGAAGACAATCTACAAGCCCGACATGGTAGTGGACTACACCAAAAACATGCGCCTGGTGGACAAGTCTGACTGTCAGCTGTCAGGTGTTGAGTGTCTGAGGAAGACTGTGAAGTGGTATCACAAGCTCTTCCTCCACCTAGTTGACATAACGATGCTGAACGCCTACAACTTGTGGTTGGTGAAGAAGGATATGGCCCCAAACCAGAAGCTGAAATTCCGGGAGTCCGTGTACAACGTCCCCTACCAACTCCTGGAGAAGTATGCCACCACCACTCACAGACGTACGGCATGGCGTGGGGATCACGTTCCTGACCGCATCCAGCTGGGTGTCGAAAGACACTACACAACCAACACCGAGCTGATTGGCACTCGTCACAGGCAGGTGCAGTGCACCGTCTGCAGCTCCAGTGTGAGGAAACCCCATGTGACCAAAAGAGTCACCTCAATGTGCGCAAGTGCAAAGTTGCACTCTGCCTGGGTGACTGCTTCAGGGACTACCACACCTTCAAGAACTACTGAGTGTCGGCCCCTGCCCTGCCCTGCCCTGCGCCTGCCTCGCCCCCTGGCCTGGCCTGGTCTCGCCTCCTGCCCTGCCCCTGCCCTGGACTCGCACCCTACCTCACCTGACCTCAGCTAATTGATCACGCACCCTCATAATGTAACATATATATTATATAATGTATAAGTTCCAAAGATGTCCCTGTGATATAGCTTTTACATTATATAATTGTATGTTTCATTATTTAGTTTATAAGTTTCAAAGATTTACATGTAATATGCCTTATTTTTTTAGTATATCAATATATATGTTTGTTATTAGCCTAAGTAATGTGTATATAATTATTTTCTTACCTCAAATGAATTGTACAAAAATAAATATGTTTCAATAAATCATGTCAAACCTACTATGATAATAAAATAAAACAATAAAAAAAGAAAAAAAGAAAACAAGGTCATGTCATTGTATTCTTACAATATGATATATTCTATGAATATTTCATATTGTTTGAATACAATGGCATGATCTTGTAAAAAAAAAAAATTTATAAAAATTTTTCTAGACAATATAAAACCTTCCCCATAACCCCCTCCTGGATTCGATCCCACTACCCTACGACAGCTTTGAGTTTTCCAGTCCGCGACCTTACCAACCATGCCACAGGAGCTCATACCAAATATCACTCAAAACTTCGTGTGTACAATCGAAATGACAATATACAAAAAAAATGAATTATCCCACCAATTTACGTATGTAAATTGATGGGATTATCAATTATATCATGCCAAGGTTTATAATAGTTTGTCTCTGTCAAGAATTAGTAATTATATAACTTTATTCTGTCAAAAATTGCCCAAACACTCAGCAAAATTGCCCCTCTCAGTGTGACTCCACTCATTTTCACACGGACAGGCGGTCACGAGGTGACCCTTGCCGCTCCTTGATTCTCCAGCTACAGCAGCTCTGTCTGGGAACAAAATTGGTATAAATACAATAATGGATAAAATACTCTTCACAAATCCATTGTATTGTATAATATTGTAAATAAAAATGAATAATAACTGTGTGGGTGTCGAAAATTGCTCAACCAGCTTTCTTATGTCTCGCCTACGCGCGTATATTGGATTATACATAGTCATGACTGTCATACAAATAATTGCAGTAGTACTCGAATCTACATTTAGATTGCATATTACTTCGAAATAAATAAGTAAACGTTTCTCTGGTGGCAATCTACCCTTTCGCAGGTGTAAGGAGACACCAGTCTATATTTAGCCCTCTATCACAACAGGCAATCTCCCTGTGTTGACTCAGCACCGTCGCTGGTGGTCTATAAATATAGTACTTTATTTACAGTCAATGGCCTACATGTTTCTGTGGTACTTCACATGTGTCTAAAATGCAATGTCTGCTTGCATAAAAATGCAATTCTGAAGTCCATTTATATGTACGACATACGCATGTCTCAGTTTCTCTCTCTCTCTCCTCTCTCTCTCTCTCTCTCTCTCTCTCTCTCTCCCATTCCTGACTCATGTTATTGTAGACCTGTTGATGGCAACGAACACCAGCCATCTGGTAGACATAAGGGTCAAAATACCAAACATCAATACGCCTGGGGCGCCTCCACAATTATCACTAAGCTGGTTATCTATCTAGAGATCTGCCTGACTTCCATCTCTCCACGACTCACTCACTCACTGCACCCCTGCATGCCTCCCTCCCACCCACCCACCCACCCCCAACCCCCCCTTTCAGGCTTCCGTCTGCTAGAAACACATTCACAATTTGCGTAAATATCGCATCAATTGGGCTATATGCGGTATATTCCTTGTTATAGGGGACGCCTACATATGTACACGTCTTTATTATAGCATGAGAGTGCTCTAAATACAAGATTGACGTGATATTTATGGCGTAACACACCCTCTCCCCCTTTCATTCCCACCACAACTCACTCACACCTTGGTTCACGCATAGAAACTCATTGATAATGTGCGTAAATATCGCATGAATTGGTTTATATGCGGTATATATTTTGATATATGGCACGTATACATACGTACAAGTATGTATTATAGCGTGACCGTGCTCTACGTCCAAGATATACGTGATATGTATGGCGTAAACCACACTCTCAGCTCATAAATTGCCGCCAAACCTCCAACACATCTTCATTCCCGCCTAAATATTCTCTTATAATTCCCTTATATATTGCAATTTTTGGTCACTATGAGGCATATTCATTGTTATATGGGTGCCCTACACACGTAACATACCTAAATAGCCTAAAAGGGCTCGAAAAAGGAGATATACGTGATAATACGCCGTAACCCACCCCCTCCTCCCTCTCCTTCTATCCCCTGCGCGCGTAAATATTCGGCAGGGAAATCTCGCCGCTCGATGACAATCTAGCCGCGCGGTGCCATTCGCTCCACATTTTTCAACTACGGACCGTTCCCCTACCCCCCCCCAGACATTTTTTGGGGGGTCAAATATATATGGGCCGATGCACGCAACCATTCCCTACACGATGATGTACTTTTTATCGAAATTGGCAATAGGTCCCAAAATCATCATAGGTGCGCACAGTCTTACCCTGTAGAAAACCCCCTGTGCGCCGCGGAGAGGTTAATAACTATACATAATACAAATCTATTAATAACTATACATAAATACAAATCTATTAATAACTATACATAAATACAAATCTATTAATAACTATACATAAATACAAATCTATTAATAACTATACATAAATACAAATCTATTTGCTTTTTTCTTTGGCAAACAAATCGAACAAGGGGGAACAGCCCCCTGAAACTGTTAAGGTTGGACCAACCAAAAACCGAAAAGAGAGAGAGAGAGAGAGAGAGAGAGAGAGAGAGAGAGAGAGAGAGAGAGAGAGAGAGAGAGAGAGAAAAGTTCGTTCCTCGGTGACTCAAGAAACTGTTGTATAAAGTAGTCTGTAGTTTCTGTACCCATCTGATTCGTAGGTGTCGTTCATCAATCAAAATGCAATAGTATAGCCTAATGCTTGTCAGAATAACAGGAAAATAATGCGTCAATGTACCGAGGGGTTTAATCAGGGTTATGAATTCAGAATCGGAGTCAGAATCGGAAGTCGGAATCGGGTGTTGGAGTCGGAATGGGGTGTTGGAGGCGGAATCGGTTTGTTGGAGTCGGAATCGGTGTTGGAGTCGGAATCGGGTGTTGGAGTCGGAATCGGGTGTTGGAGTCAGAATCGGGTGTTGGAGTCAGAATCAGGCGTTGGAGTCAGAATCGGGTGTTGGAGTCAGAATTGGGTGTTGGAGTCAGAATCAGGTGTTGGAGTCAGAATCGGATGTTGGAGTCAGAATCGGGTGTTGGAGTCAGAATCGGGTGTTGGAGTCAGAATTGGATGTTGGAGTCAGAATTGGATGTTGGAGTCAGAATCGGATGTTGGAGTCAGAATCAGGCGTTGGAGTCAGAATCGAAGGTCAGACTCATAATCAGTCAGAAACTGAGGTTGGAGTCAAAGTCGGAGTCAGAATTGGGTGTTGGAGTCAGAATCGGGTGTTGGAGTCGATGGATGTTGGAGTCAGAATAGTTGGAGTCAGAATCGGGTGTTGGAGTCGAATCGGGTGTTGGAGTCAGAATGGATGTTGGAGTCAGAATGGATGTGTTGGAGTCCGAATAGGATGTTGGAGTCAGAGGTGTTGGAGTCAGAATCGGGTGTTGGAGTCCGAAGGGGTTGGCGGGTGTTGGAGTCAGAATCGAAGGTCGACTCATATCAGTCAGGGTGTTGGAGTCAAAGTCGGAGTCAGAATTGGGTGTTGGAGTCAGAATCGGGTGTTGGAGTCGGAATCGGGTGTTGGAGTCGGAATCGAAGGTCAGACTCATAATCAGTCAGAAACTGAGGTTGGAGTCAAAGTCGGAGTCGGAGTCAGAATCGGGTGTTGGAGTCAGAATCAGGTGTTGGAGTCGGAATCGGGTGTTGGAGTCCGAATCGGGTGTTGGAGTCAGAATCAGGTGTTTGGAGGTTCTGAATCGGGTGTTGGAGTCGGAATCGGGTGTTGGAGCCAGAATCGAGGTGTTGGATGGTCAGAATAACGGGTTGTTGAAGAGTCGGAAGGTGGGTTTTGGAAGTCCAGAGAATCGGGTTTGTTTGGAGTCAGAAATCGAATGGTCAGGACTACATAATCAGTCAGAAACTGAGGTTGGAGTCAAAGTGAGAATCGGAATACGGCAAAGTTATCGTATATACCACCGACAGTGATGGTGTATGTTTACATAACGGCCGTCCTGGTTCCCCTTCTCCCTCATGTTTCGCCCCATGAGTTTTGAGGTGTGTAAGGGGAACAACGCTTCGTCCCATTACTTTGGCTATTTTTAGACCCTTTGCCTCATTTCTATGCAATTTTAGGACTTTCCTTGCCAATTAGGTGTCGATTTTATCCTGTCGAGCGATAGCGAACCTGCAATATAGGGGGAACAGGGCTCTGACCCGGGTATTTTTCTACCTAATAAATGCACAAATTTGTTTTGTTTTTCCAAAGGAGGGTCTTGGGGTATAATTTATATATTTATATATATATAATTATAATATATATATATATTCTCCTTATAAACTCTTGTAGTTACTGGGGTTCAATCCAGCAAAGGGTACAGAGGGTTCGTTCTGTTCGGTTGTTTTTGTTGTTGTTTGTTGGTTGGTTGTTGTTAGATTCTGGTAAGATAGACGTGGAGGGGAGAACCATACGTAACAGTCGACCACAGAAGTTATGGTCCTTGTTCTGATCTTATTGCCATGATAAGTGAAAATATACAGTACAGCTCGCGCGGTATATAAGTGATGTTTCGGCACCAAGTTATGTTTTTGATCAATAATTGGTATCCAAGCAATATCTAAGCCGCTCATTTCTTCATATCGAGTGAAATATACACACATGTTCCTACACTTTTACCCAACCTATCTAACATCTGAACAGACATGTAATACAGCACAAGAGCCAGCCACACGTAATCACAGCTGGACATGACTTATTAGCGCGACCGTACATGGATGAATTGCGAGTGTGGTTTCTATTTCTGGGGAGATGGAGCCGTCTATAATTAGTGTTAATTGTTTAATCTTTTTTATTATGTGTTAGTGTACCACCCTAGACCTACATGAACCTGTAACCACTAACACCCCCTAGACCCCCTGTTAAGATAAACTTTGTGGACCAATTTTTTCGATGAGAAAAAATTGTCCCGGCCAGAAAGGCCGATTCTTCTAAAATTACATATTCACTATCGTAGTGGTGATCGCCCGGAAAAAAGGAAAAACCTCGGAACACCTGAAATACCACGAAAGGTCTAAATATTGACGAAAGAAATGGGGGCCGAAAGGTCTTAAAATAGCTAAACATCTTAAAATCTGAACATGATATAAAAGGGAGAAGGGGACTAGCAAAAAAAGGTCCAAAAAAAAGGCCATCTCCCTTCAGGACCCGGGTACGAACCTCTTAATCCTACAGTACACGTGTATCACCTCTTGAAGATTATGGACGCACTTGTGACAGTATATTCGGGCCTCATGAGGCCGCTTTTCAAATACAGCTTAGGAGGATTGTGGTGCATGACAAGGGTTGTAGGCTATATCACTGCACCCTTGCTCTCCTGTACCCTTCCGGCGGTTTACGTCTGTCCCCTCGACTTCCATCCCGATTCCCCCCTTCTGTCCGGCGGGGCCGTCTTGTTCCGTTTATTGTCGCTCTGTAGCGCCGCTGTTGTGCAGTTCACGCCGGCTCGGTGGTCGTGCTACGGGTCAGTGGGCTCGTTCGCCGCTCGTTTCTTGCTGGAGGCCTTTTAAGCTGGAAATAGCGCCAGCCTCCAAGTTACAACGCCCGCAGGGGTTACCGCCTATTCCCCAAGCCCCCCTCGAAAGAAAAGTAGGAGGGGACGGGGGGGGGCGGCAGGAAAAGGGGAGGAGACGAAAAGCCGGCGGCCGCGGAAAGACAAGGGGCCGCGCGGAGGGCAAGACAAAAGCAACACAAAAAGACACGAAAGGCGGCAAAGGGGCAAACAAACAAAAGGGTGGGAAACAAGGGAAGAAAAGGGAAAAAAGAAGGAGCCGACTGACGAAAGGGAAGAAACGGAAAACGAAGGGGCACGAAAGCAGGAGGAAGAGGGGGGCCAGGAAAACGACCAAACGAAATAGGAAAGGAGTCAAGAGGGGGAGCAGGGAAGAAGAAAACATAGCAAAAGAGAAAAGGGAGGCGGGCCCCACCCCCCCGCCCGCCCCGAGAAAGCAACAAAAACAAACAAAACAAAGAACCCAAAGAAAGCAAAAAACCACACCACAAAAGCAACAAACCAAACAAT
>CM064524.1:34815474-34934423 GCA_032716605.1 Paralithodes platypus | reverse complement strand
TAAGCTTAATCTACCGTTTATTTATAGTGTGAATAACATGTCAACAACAATAATCAAATATAATATAATCCAACTTAATATAAGCAATTCTAGAAGGGGCGCAAATATACATAACTTGACACTTTTATAGTGTAAAGTTTGGAAAAGAAGCGTGAGAAAGTGTAACACCCCGAAGACAGTTTGAGAGGTGTTGGAATATAGGAGTCAGCAGGAAGCATTAAACATATAAAAGGGTTATAATTTGTTTTGGTTGCTGCTGGAAGCGACTCAGGGTTAATATAGAAGAGGTGTGTATATTGATCGTAATATAATAAAACACATAGACGTATAGAGCAAAGAGAAACTTGTTGGAGTACGTGAAAACATTAAAGAAACTAATACATAACATCAGAAAGACAGGATGAAGGAAGGAATAAGGTACAGGTAGGAGGCAGTATGAATATTATGTAGGTAGTGAAGAATGTGTAACAGATCTTAATAGTCGAACAAAAGGTTTCTCTACCCCAATTGGGGTAGAGCAAACCTTGTTGCATTAACCCATTGGCTGCGGCTATGTTTGGGCTATTTAGGGCATATTCAGGCACTCCTGAATGATAAATCAAGCATCTGCATTAAATGAAGTGTATTCTGCCGAAAACTAGGCGAAAATAGCTTCAAAATGAGACCAGAACGGGCCCCGTACTTGGTCTGGTTCACCCGCAGTGGTGCCAGTGAAACGCGGGAAACCCGCTATTATGTAACACTCGCTCGTTTGGCTACACTGTTGTGAGACACTAAGAGAGACCCGCACGAGACACAGTCAACCTCAGTAAGCCGCTCGCTGCTCTGAGGGTCGGAGGTGGGCCCCTCACGCTCCCGCCCACTGACACTCAATTTTTACGGTTTTTACAGGCTTTTAAAACCTGGAAATTGCTGTAACTTGCCAGGACGTTCCAGAACATCACCCGCAACAAATTGGTTAAATGCTTCCAAAACTCTATTTATCCATCTTACTACCCGTCAGGAACCTCCAGAGGACTATCCCTTATTCTTCAACAATACAAAAATCAACCCTTCATCTTCTCTCAATTTTCTCGGTGTCGCTTTTTCTTCTACTCTCGCTTGGAAAGACCATATTACCAGTCTCGCTAAGGCAGCCTCCCAGAAGCTGGGTGTGCTCAACCGCCTCAAGGGGTTCTTTACCCCTGCGCAGCTTCTTGCTCTGTACAGGGGCACAGTGCGTCCTTGTATTGAGTATTGTTCACATGTGTGGGGAGGATCCTCTTACACCGCACTCCTAGATAAAGTAGAAAGGAAAGCCTTTCGTATCTTTAACTCCCGTCCACTCACCAACTCTCTGCAATCTCTCTCTCTTCGCCGCAATGTTGCATCTCTCTCGCTATTCTATCGCTACTACAATAATCAGTGTTCCTCGGAGCTTTCCCAGTGTATACCACCTCCTCTACGTTGGGTACGTAGTACCCGCCTTGCAACACAATCCCACCCCTACTCTGTGCAACTCTCCAACCCAAGAGTGAAACGCTATTCTCAGACTTTCTTCTATTCAACTGCTGAACTCTGGAACTCTCTCCCAGAATCAGTCTTTCCCTCTTCCTATGACTTAAATTGCTTCAAACTCCGTGAGTCCAGGCATTTTAGCTTGGACGTCCCTTGATTTCGGCCCTGTCACTCTTTGAAATCTGGGGGAGGCACTCGCTGCAGGCAGTTATGCCTTTATCTCCCTCATTCACATAGAAAAACAAAAAAATACAAAAACTGAATAGGCTATACAGATAAACTTGAAACATATATCATAATTGTAAAACTGAAGTGTGGTGTTGAGGTTTTGGGAGAGAAGCGATATGTAGGAAAGAGAGAGACCAAATGTAAAGCTTGCACGAAAGAAGCTTATCTGGGGACTGTGAGTTCTGGTGTTCGGTAATATACAGTATATGCAGTATATGCTATGCACCGATATGTTTCGGTGAATAAGAAAACTATGATATAGTAATTTATCTTGTTTATAGAAGAAAAGTACATATCACTGAATATACTGTTAGTGATATTTGCAAACACTAATTATGTAATGGTAGATAAACTTAGGAGGAGCTTTAATCTATAAAATATTAATATTAATAGTACTATTATATATAATTATAATTGTATTATTATTATTATTATTATTATTATTATTATTATTATTATTGTTATATATATATTTACGTGTTATTACCAAGTTAAACACAAGTAACATACAGTCGGCCCCATAACATTATTTTGGTTGTGTTTTGACTTACGGATATTGTTATAACAATACTGGTCCTGATCTATACCGAGGTTGCCGAGGATTCCCATAACAGATAATATACCTTAATTGTGTCTAATTAAAAAGTAGAAAGATTTGACTAAAGCAAAAGGAATATTCGAAAGAGGAGATATACAAAATAAAAAAGGAGGACAAATAAAAAGATAATAAAAATCGACTTTCAAAGGAAAAACGTTACTTAAAAATATACTGACAAAATCTCTGGCAGAACTGTAAAGGAGAGAGAGAGAGAGAGAGAGAGAGAGAGAGAGAGAGAGAGAGAGAGAGAGAGAGAGAGAGAGAGAGAGAGAGAGAGAGAGAGAGAGAGAGAGAGAGATCCACCATCTTTGCTTAGCTCATATATTTTTACATTTCAATTATTTTTTCCACAATCTTTTTTCTTTAGATCACTTTTAACACCTCCCCTGTCATGTCCTTCACACCGGGGCCACTCTTTCATCTTTTTGTTCTCTTGTACTGCCTGTTATTACATTTTTGTCTTCATGTGCGTCCTTACCTTTATTGGTACTTTGTTCTAGTAATATTAGCCATATCCTCTTTTGATCTTTCACATACCGGGTACTGGATGTTTATTTTTTCTCCTAGTTTCTTCGTTCTTTTGTTTTTATTTTTATTTTTTTTATCAGGCTCCTCGTACCATTTCTATCTATCTTTTAATGTCGTGTCTGCAGCTCACTCTCCAAACTTTCCTCGTAAATTTAGTTTCCAATATTCCCAGGCCCCAGCTTCCGTGTTTCTCTCTCTCTCTCTCTCTCTCTCTCTCTCTCTCTCTCTCTCTCTCTCTCTCTCTCTCTCTCTCTCCCCCCCCCCCCCCCCCTCTCTCTCTCTCACTTCTCTCTCTCGACCTGACTAGGTCGTCATGGTAGTCCGGACTTAATGATAAAATAGAGTTTGCTACAAAGTGGAAGGCTCTCTCCCCACCCATATATTATTCCCATCTCCTCAAAATTAATGTCTAGAATTCTTTTGAATGTGTCAATTGTCTTACATTGTACCACTTTCTCTGGCAATTTGTTCCACTTGATGACCACACTTTAGGTAAAGAAGTGCTTTGTGACATCTAGATTCGCCCTCCTGGTTTTTAATTTGTTGTTGTTGTTGTTGTTGTTCCCCAAGCTGCCTGGCCGAACAGCCCCAAGGCCCCGAGCACGGCCAAGGCCATAACCGAGCGCCCCCACAGAACCCTCCCTGCCGACCACAATAAAGCCTGGGTGACCGAAGCCACTCCATGGCGGGGAGCTGAGGAGGGTGTTGAAACGCCCTGGAAACCAAAGCCCCACCCAGGGCCCTGTGCCCCTTATGAAGAGAAAGTTGAGGGGCAGAGGAAAAATGTGACGCTTTGGCTTCCAATCTTGGTAGATTGGGAGGTCAATCCACGGAAGAGACGCCGTCACTTGAGATCTAGAACAATATATACGTAAAAGGAACAGTCAGAGTAAGCTTATGTGTATGGCAGAGATTGCTCAGTTCTCACTCACGCTATAGACCAGCCCATCACCACATGACTAGAACCCAATCCTCTCAGCATCAGCTACGAAAGGCCCTAGAAAGCCGCCTTTGGCGGCTAGGGGATAGCTCCCCTATTTCGGGCACCCGTCATGGTTTTTAAGTTCATTCCATTTCCTGGAGTTAATGAACTATTATCTATTTAGAGAGAGAGAGAGAGAGAGAGAGAGAGAGAGAGAGAGAGAGAGAGAGAGAGAGAGATAGAGAGAGAGAGAGAGAGAGAGAGAGAGAGGTGGAGAGAGAGAGAGAGAGTAGAGAGATAGAGAGAGAGAGAGAGAGAGAGAGAGAAGAGAGAGAGAGAGAGAGAGAGAGAGAGAGAGAGATACGAGAGAGACTGAGGACGAGGGGAGAGGAGAGGATGAGAGAGAGAGAGAGAGAGAGAGAGAGAGAGAGAGAGAGAGAGAGAGAGAGAGAGAGAGAGAGAGAGAGAACAAAAATAAGGGAAGGGGAGAGGAGGATGAACTAACGAGATCGTGAATTACAAGTTATTATATAATTATATTACAATCAACCCCTCATGGATGGTGGTCAAATTATTTCCGGTACCAGACTATATAATTATTTCCGGTACCAGACTATATAATGATTTCCGGTACCAGACTATATAATTATTTCCGGTACCAGACTATATAATTATTTCCGGTACCAGACTATATAATTATTTCCGGTACCAGACTATGTAATTATTTCCGGTACCAGACTATATAATTATTTCCGGTACCAGACTATATAATTATTTCCGGTACCAGACTATATAATTATTTCCGGTACCAGACTATATAATTATTTCCGGTACCAGACTATATAATGATTTCCGGTACCAGACTATATAATTATTTCCGGTACCAGTCTACAGTATATAATTATACAGTATATATGCAAAATATACGACACCACATTCACACCTAAACGTCTTACATACGCATTATTTATACATAGTCATTCATGCATAGTGATCATACACACACACACACACACACACACACACACACACACACACACACACACACACATAGATAACTAACTAATTACAATATCACGGCACAATTAAATACAGACCATCTGAATATATGAAATGTATGTTGAAGTTAATACGATAATTTATGGAATGGTTGCATTTGTCAATATGCACTTTAATTGGATATGTCATACTTGTTTTGGAAGTTGTTTTTTATATTGGATTGTACTATTATTTGATCTATAGTTTATTTTGTGTTTCGTTTTGGTTACCCTTGAATTCGTCAGGTCCCTCATGTGATTCTATTGATGAAAAATCAAATTTGAAGATGTGACGAGAGAGAGAGAGAGAGAGAGAGAGAGAGAGAGAGTGAGAGTGAGTGAGTTGGATGTTTGGGTAGGTAAGGTGGCCAGTAATTAGGTGCCAAGAAGAAACAAATGTGAGGGAAAAAAGCAAGGACAAAAAATAGAGGAAAGCGATTCAGGAAAACACGTGAACAGATGATAGTTAATGAGAAAATGGGAAAATTAGATAATGTAGAATAAACTATTTTGAATAGAGTGAAGGAATGCATAATTGGTAGCCTAATTATATTTTTGTTGATGTACCGTATGTTAGTTATGAAATATATTTATAAAGATAAACTAATGCAAGTTAAATAGGTTAGTAGAATAATATAATTCTAGCAGAGAGAATGAATGGACGGTAGGTATATTACAACTGACGGTAAATTGAATCCCTTAGCAATTGATTGTTTGATAACTAACGGAATAAATAAGAAACTACTATGTCTCTGTTTCATAATAATGCTAATGTTGTATTATTGACAACAAATGTCGCTACAGAATCTGCATACTAGCGAAGTAATCAAGATAAAGACATAGCAATATACCATCAGCTGGAATAATACAGAATAGTTTAAACGTAATGACTTGACAATAATACACAGGAAATTGTATGTATAAATACACATAGTAGGCGGTAACATTCTTAAATATATTGACATTCAAAGTATAGACAATTATCATATTAAAGCTAAGACAGGATTTATAAGGTTAGTGAGGCGTATGACAGATAATTAAGATAAAGTGGGCGGGTCAATGTGTAAAGTCAAATTATAAGCATCTGGAAAAAACTAAACATGAAATTGGCTCTAGCCTGCAGATCCCTTGATCACCCCAAACAAACTCAACAATAACATAAAGCAAACATAAATGTAATTAATTTAATCACACACACGCCACCCGGGTTTATTTCACTTGTCATCGTAAATCACTCAGAAGTTCGTCATGAAAATCATTCAACTATTTCCTTGTCCCTGTTTTCGTTTGTTGACCATCATTTGTCCGGCATTTGTTTTCCGTTGCATTCATTGGGTTAGGGAATAGTTTTCACTCTTGCCCTTTCCAATAGGCTGTGTATTGTCTTTCCAATAGGCTACATGTATTGTCTTTCCAATAGGCTACATGTATTGTCTTTCCAATAGGCTACATGTATTGTCTTTCCAATAGGCTACATGTATTGTCTTTCCAATAGGCTACATGTATTGTCTTTCCAATAGGCTACATGTATTGTCTTTCCAATAGGCTACATGTATTGTCCTTTCCAATAGGCTACATGTATTGTCTTTCCAATAGGCTACATGTATTGTCTTTCCAATAGGCTACATGTATTGTCTTTCCAATAGGCTACATGTATTGTCTTTCCAATAGGCTACATGTATTGTCCTTTCCAATAGGCTACATGTATTGTCTTTCCAATAGGCTACATGTATTGTCTTTCCAATAGGCTACATGTATTGTCTTTCCAATAGGCTACATGTATTGTCTTTCCAATAGGCTACATGTATTGTCCTTTCCAATAGGCTACATGTATTGTCTTTCCAATAGGCTACATGTATTGTCTTTCCAATAGGCTACATGTATTGTCCTTTCCAATAGGCTACACGTATTGTCTTTCCAATAGGCTACATGTATTGTCCTTTCCAATAGGCTACATGTATTGTCTTTCCAATAGGCTACATGTATTGTCCTTTCCAATAGGCTACATGTATTGTCTTTCCAATAGGCTACATGTATTGTCTTTCCAATAGGCTACATGTATTGTCCTTTCCAATAGGCTACATATATTGTCTTTCCAATAGGCTACATGTATTGTCTTTCCAATAGGCTACGTGTATTGTCCTTTCCAATAGGCTACATGTATTGTCTTTCCAATAGGCTATGTGTATTGTCCTTTCCAATAGGCTACATGTATTGTCTTTCCAATAGGCTATGTGTATTGTCTTTCCAATAGGCTACGTGTATTGTCTTTCCAATAGGCTACATGTACTGTCTTTCCAATAGGCTACATGTATTTTCCTTTCCAATAGGCTACATGTATTGTCTTTCCAATAGGCTACATGTATTGTCTTTCCAATAGGCTACATGTATTGTCTTTCCAATAGGCTACATGTATTGTCTTTCCAATAGGCTACATGTATTGTCTTTCCAATAGGCTACATGTATTGTCTTTCCAATAGGCTACATGTATTGTCTTTCCAATAGGCTACATGTATTGCCCTTTCCAATAGGCTACATGTATTGCCTTTCCAATAGGCTACATGTATTGTCTTTCCAATAGGCTACATGTATTGTCTTTCCAATAGGCTACATGTATTGTCTTTCCAATAGGCTACATGTATTGTCTTTCCAATAGGCTACATGTATTGTCTTTTCCAATGTCTACATGTCCCCTTTCCAATAGGCTACATGTATTGTCTTTCCAATAGGCTACATGTATTCTTTCCAATAGGCTACATGTATTGTCTTTCCAATAGGCTACATGTATTGTCTTTCCAATAGGCTACATGTATTGTCTTTCCAATAGGCTACATGTATTGCCCTTTCCAATAGGCTACATGTATTGTCTTTCCAATAGGCTACATGTATTGTCTTTCCAATAGGCTACATGTATTGTCTTTCCAATAGGCTACATGTATTGTCTTTCCAATAGGCTACATGTATTGTCTTTCCAATAGGCTACATGTATTGCCCTTTCCAATAGGCTACATGTATTGTCTTTCCAATAGGCTACATGTATTGTCTTTCCAATAGGCTACATGTATTGCCCTTTTTTCCCAACAATGTTCAGTGCTTTCCAACAAAAAAAATCTGATTGTTTCCCTGGTGCTTTTTTATTTTTCAATTAGTGAATTGTTTTAAAACCCTCCACATATATATTGGTAATGTTCTTGGGTTGAAGTATAAAACACAGAATAAAGAAAGTCATTAGTTATAGGCCCTATTGGGTTTTCTGTACAGCCAGTGATCTGGAAAACACTGGGGGTGAATCTGTATGTAAATTGTTGTGTGTGTGTGTGTGTGTGTGTGTGTGTGTTGTGGAGTGTGTGTGTGTGTGTGTGTGTGTGTGTGTGTGTGTGTGTGTGTGTGTGTGTGTGTGTGTGTGTGTGTGTGTGTGTGTGTGTGTGTGTGTGTGTGTGTGTAAGAGAGAGAGAGACTTTGTTTTCAACTTTGCTAATTCAATTACGTTTTCTATTTTATCTTGTCAGTTTCTTCGTCTCTCCTCAACTTCTTCATCCTAACATTATTGATGTTCTTTTGCTCTCGCTCTTCAATGTTTTCTCCGATGTTCTTCTTTTCTCGAAATGTCTTCTTTTATCTGTGTTTATCTTTCGTATCTGCTGCATTTTCCCCTCTGCTATAATGTGTTTCGCTTTTCTCTTCTATAATTTTGTTACCACCTTTATCATATTCTCACATATTTTAGTTCTTTCGTTATTCAACTTCTCTTTTCATCTGTAGCCTTTACATTTTAAATTTCCTTACTCTCCTCTTATCTATTATTGTGTCTCCTTTTGCTTCTTCTCTTTCACTTCTTCATTATCTTCTCTTCACTCACTTCCTCCTTACCCTGTTACCAATCGTCTCTCCACCTCCTCCTCCTCCTCCCCCCCCCCCCCTCCTCCTCCTCCTCCTCCTCCTCCTCCTCCTCCTCCTCCTCCACCACAACTCACCACACCTACAGATCGTTCCGTTCATTAAAGGTATTCAGTTACGGAAATTGTGTTCAGTTATCCGGCATTCAGCTGAACCTATAACACCGTCCACCCATGTGTGTGTAATAATAATAAATATTTGTCGGTTTTATTGTTCATTGCAGCCCTGAGGCTGAAAATCTACAGAAATTGTCTTAAACCAATACTTATTCTACCTTAACTACGAGGTCTCATGCGACCTTTGGCGACCGTAGGTGCCTGGCTTCCCACCAAGAAATGTACATACGCAGATGCACTTTGTATTGGTGAGAAGATGTGTAGGCTAACACAGGCTGACAGCTGCTTGGTTAGTGAGGAACCACGATACAATTCTCTCCGTCGCTATGGCCGAAAAAACCTTTAGGATTCTGGTGGATTCGAACCCTGGCCCCGGCCCCTTGCGGTCAGCACGAAACACAGTGTGTGTGTGTGTGTGTGAGAGAGAGAGAGAGAGAGAGTTGCTGTTTTTTGTGTATAATTACAGTGTTTTTGTGGTGTATTATTTCTGAATATGTTTTCACACAAATGAAAACACCGTTCACACCAAATATTCCATTCGCATATACTGTACATAACTGTATCAATATATAAAGTAGAACACATAATTACACACACACATACACACACACACTCACACACACGCACACACACACATTTAGGTTCTAAGAGAGTATACTGTAAGTAACAGAAAAACAAAATATATTTTATTTTACCTAGTTTGCAAACACCTTCATTATTTGTGTCTATGTTTATGAAGGAAACACGAGGCGATGCTGCCAGTAATAAGTCCCCCCCCCCCCCCTCCCGCCCCCCAAGTTGAAAGTTGAACTCCGTAATGTTTTGAGCGGAATACACAGCTACACGTCGGCAGTTTTGTCCGTATTTCTTGAGTGACATTGAAATTATTCGAAAAGATACTGGAGTCTTTACTTAATTAAGCTGTCAATCTAGTGCATTTTAAAGAACTGACCTTCTTGAATATTTTATACTCGCGTAGAATAAATGTAATTGGACAGGATACGGTATGATTGGCTTGGCTCAGACATGCATCTAGAATGGCCTATCTTGTTCCAAAAGCAATAACCGACGAAACTGAAATGAATGTTGTTGTGGAGCTTCACAAAAATACCCTTCCATTCCCGGCCGCAGAATTGAGATTGGTTATAGAATTGCAGATCCTGGAATACATTTATGCCGAGGAAATATTATGATAATGCTAAGACTTTTGCCATACTCTGTTATAAGTGTTTATATATTTCGTACATGGGATGGTATTTGAAAGTTTGATCAGATACACAGCTGTGTAGATTTATCACGTACTGTATCTGAAAAGTAAACAGGAATCCATTTGAATGTCAACAGATTTCAGAGCGATTATGTAGGCAGAATCCCAGTTTGCGAGTTCCTCTGTCCCGCTCTCTATGTAATTATATATATATATTGGTATAGATTATGCGTGTGCGTATAGAATAAATATACATATATCCTATTAAATGTTTAGTTATTGTATTTGTTCTAACATTCTGATAGTTTAGCTATCTATCTATCTATCTATTGCCTGACGCCGTGATCCCCGAAGGGGTGGCCACGAACGAACCGCCCCCATGCACCTCTGTCCCCAGTCAGTCGACGCCCCTCCCCCCAACCAGCACCGCCTTCGTTCATGTACTTCCTCACTCCATCCTTCCACCTCATATTCGGTCTACTTCTCCCCCTCTGTCCCTCCACCTCGCTCTCGTACACCCTCTTAGTCATTCTCTCGCTTTCCATACGTTCCATATGGCCGAACCATCTCAAGTTGTTCCTTTTCACACTTTCCAGCACATCTACCTCCACACCACACCTCCTTCTTACTTCCTCATTAGTCTGTCTATCCCTCCATGTAACTCCGCACGCACTCCTTAAGTAATTCATTTCCACTGCTCTCACTCTTGGTCTGAGTCTCTCAACCAACGTCCATGCTTCGCTTCCGTAAGTCAGTGTCGGGATTACCACACTGTCATGCAAGGACTTCTTCACTTCCATACTGACCACCCTATTTCTTGTTACTGCTTTTAGCGTTCCTACAACCCTCTTCCCCTGTTGTACCCTCTCCCGCACCTCTTCATCCATAGTCCCATCTTTACTCAACACACTGCCCAGATACTTAAAAGAGTTGACGATCTCCATAGCCTGACCGTTCAGCTTCACCTCACACTCTGTGACTTCACCCCTTTCGAAGACCATAACCTTGCTCTTCCCCGTATTTACCTTCAAATTCCGTTTTTCGCACACTGTTCCAAACTCATTTACCAGACCCTGCAACTCCCATTCATTATCACTCATCAGAACTGTATCATCCGCAAACAGCAGTATAGGTAGCTTCCACTCAATTCCCTCCCTTTTCAGCGATACACCAACATCCACTGCTCTTGATAGGATTTCTTTCATAACTCCATCCATATATACAGTAAACAACCACGGGGACATCACACACCCCTGTTTCAAACCAACATTCAGGTCAAAGAACTCGCTCTGCTCACTCTCCACACGTACTGCCGCCTTTGCACCCTCATACATGCTCTTCACTGCTTTCAGTAACTTGCCCTCTACTCCGTATATTCTAAGTACTTTCCACAAACCTTCTCTATCCACTCTGTCATAGGCCTTCTCCAAGTCCATAAAGGCAACATACACCTTTTGTTTCTTCTCCAGATACTTCTCCACAACACAATTCAGGGTAAAAATCTGATCTACACATCCTCTTCCCTTCCTAAAACCTCCCTGCTCGTCGCCTATCCATTTCTCCGTTCTCACTCTCACTCTCTCAATCACTACCCTACTGTATACCTTCCCTACTACGCTTAGAAGACATATTCCTCGGTGGTTACCACACACTCCTCTTTCCCCTTTGCCCTTATATAGGGGGACTATTATGCCAGTCTTCCAGTCATCGGGTGCACTCCCCTTCTCCCATGCTAGTTTGCACATTTTCCATACCCATTCTATCACTATCTCACCACCATACCTCAACATTTCCCCACACACTCCATCTGTTCCTGGTGCTTTCCCCAACTTCACTCTTTTCATGGCTTCCCACACTTCTGACCTCCTGATCCCCACCTCCTCCTCCACTACTTCTCTTCTTCTCCCTCCCATACCATATCCAGCTATGTTTGCTGGCTCTTCATTCCTTTCATTTAGCAACTCACTGAAGTACTCCCTCCATCTTTCGACTCTCTCTTGCTTCTCGGCTAGCATTCTCCCATTCTTATCTTTCACACCCTTACTGTTTCCCTTGCTACCTTCCCTAACTTTCTTGACTTCTTTCCAGAACAGTTTCTTACTCTCCCTCCATTTTACACTCAGATTCCTTCCAAATTCCTCATCTACTCTTCTCTTACTTTCCTTCACTACTCTCTTCACCACCCTCTTACTCTCCACGTACCTCGCTCGTTTCTGTCTCTCGGAATCTTCATTCCGCATCATACAACATCAGTTTAGCTGATGTTGTATATTATCAAGTTAGTTATTCTACCTTATCTAACCTTTTAGCGAGTCTAACATGTTGCAGGCCGTGAGTAATTAATTATTCACTTCCATGACCATGATTAAACTCTGAACTAGTCTCTTCATCACCCCCTCCCCCTCCCCCGTCTATTATCCTCAAGTTGATCAGTTAAGTAAGGAGGAGGGCCTAGTCGGAGGTAGGGGAGGGAGAGGTGAGATGCTCTTCTTTGGAACCATTATAACACCATCACTCTCTGGGGAGAACTACACAACACAGTTCCCTTGTATTGTTGCTCTCCAGTCCAAGGTGGCTGGCTGTCCCACCAGAGCCTCCTGGTATGTATACTTTGCTTCACTATCTCAGAATGTGTGGGTTAATGTTCTCCCGGTGTGGCCCTAACCAAATGTTTACACCTTACCAACAACTGTAATATAACCTAAGGTGCCGTAGATTCATAAGGTAAAGTCGGTCATGGTGATCTTTAAGGTGAATGTTAGAACAGCTGGCGGTATTATTGTAGCGGAAAATATTTTGTTGGAATTAATATATACCCCTGGGGCTAAGGGATTAGAATATGCCCCACGTGCCTTCTGCGTGTGTCGTAACAGGCGACTAAAGAGGTGGGGTGGTGGGCTTGCGACCCCCACCCGAAAAACAATACATAGCAACGATGAACGAATAATCGGCCTC
This sequence comes from Paralithodes platypus, assembly GCA_032716605.1. Taxonomy (NCBI): domain Eukaryota; kingdom Metazoa; phylum Arthropoda; class Malacostraca; order Decapoda; family Lithodidae; genus Paralithodes; species Paralithodes platypus. The sequence goes on along the minus strand of CM064524.1, from coordinate 34,921,438 downwards.
GGATGCGGATGGACCCTGTGTTGACGAACCCCGACCGACTATGGACAAGCCTACGACATTCTGAGAATAGGGACAATGAATGTAAGTGGCATGAATGATGGCACAAAAGAGAGAGAGGTACTGGAAGTTTTAGTGAATGCCAGGCTGGATGTAGGTGGAATGACGGAGACCAAATGGAAGGGTACAGATGTGAGAGAGTGGGAGTGTGGAATGGGTGTGTGTGCTGGAGTGAGTGAGGGAGCAGCGAGAGAAGGTGTGTGTTTGTTTGTAAGTAATAAATGGAAGGAGTGTGTAAGAGAATATGGGTCTGTGGGTTCAAGGATTGTGTGGCTGAGAATGAAAGTAGGAATACAAACGTGGGTGATTGTGTGTGTGTATGCTCCGACAGAGGATAAACTTGTAAGAGAGAAAGAGGAGTTCTGGGTGAATGTGGAGGCGTGCCTGGATAAGTTTGACAAGAACGAAAGCATATTTCTGATTGGGGATTGAATGGTAAGGTGGGTGATAGGAAAGTTGATGGAGTGGTGGGAGGGTGGGGGTACCGTCAGAGGTGAATGGGAATGGTAGTACACTTGTGGACGTATGTGTGGGGAGGAGGTTGTGGATAGCCAACACCTTCCGACACAGAATGATACACAGGTACACATGGAAAGTGGTGTGGACGATGAAGGATAAGACAGTGGTGGAACGAAAGTCACTGATTGATTATATAATTATGTGTGGATGAAAGAATGAAGAAATCTGTGATGGATGCTAGGGTGTATAGGGGTATTGGAGGGGGTCTGTCTGATCATTATGTAGTAGTAGCTAAGATTAGGATACAAAAGAAGTGGGTGAGGAGAGCTGGAGGGAGGCGAGAGGAAGGTGGAATGGTGAGGAGGGTGGAGAGGCTACAAGAGGAGGAAATCAGGGAAGAGTACAGGAGAGCAGTAGAAAGACGACTAGGTGGGTTCGACCTGGAAGATATGGAGGAAGTGGAGGAGATAAGCAAATGGTTTAAGGAAGAGGTCTGTGCAGCATGTGAGGAGGGGTGTGGAGTGAGGAGAAGAGGGAGGGGAGTGAAAGGTACAGCTTGGTGGACAGAAGAGGTAAAAATAGCTGTGGAAGATAAGAAGAAAGCATATAGAGAGTGGTTGGGTAGTTGAGGGAATGAAGATTTGGAGAGGCAGAAACGAGCGAGGTACGTGGAGAGAAAGAGAGTGGTGAAGAGAGTAGTTAAGGAAAGTAAGAGAAGAGTAGATGAGGAATTTGGAAGGAATCTGAGTGTAAAATGGAGGGAGTGTAAGAAACTGTTCTGGAAAGAAGTCAAGAAAGTTAGAGAAGGTAGCAAGGAAAACAGTAAGAGTGTGAAAGATAAGAATGGGAGAATGCTAGCCGAGAAGCAAGAGAGAGTCGAAAGATGGAGGGAGTACTTCAACGAGTTGCTAAATGTAAGGAATGAAGAGCCAGCAAACATAGTTGGATGGGGTATGGGAGGGAGAAGAGGAGAAGTAGTGGAGGAGGAGGTGGGGATCAGGAGGTCAGAAGTGTGGGAAGCCATGAAAACAGTGAAGTTGGGGAAAGCACCAGAAACAGATGGAGTGTGTGGGGAAATGTTTAGGTATGGTGGTGAGATAGTAATCGAATGGGTATGGAAAATGTGCAAACTAGCATGGGAGAAGGGGAATGCACCCGATGACTGGAAGACTGGCATAATACTCCCCCTATATAAGGGCAAAGGATAAAGAGGAGTGTGTAGTAACCACACACACACACACACACTAATCATCACTATGGTAACTTTTGGTGTTCGACCATTCTCAGTGTTTGCTACCATGAACACTATTACAATCATTGACTCCACCACAATCACCACCACCCCCATCAACGCCACTACCAGCACAGTCACCACCACCATCACCAACAGTCACCACCATAAATACCACCACAAGTCACCACCACCAACAGTCACCACCATAAATACCACCACCACCAACAGTCACCACCATAAATACCACCACCACCACCACCACCAACAACATGTCACCACCATCAATACCACCACCACCACCACAGTCACCACCATCAATACCACCACCACCAGCACAGTCACCACCACCACCACCATAAATACCACCACCACCACAGTCACCACCACCACCAACAACAACAGTCACCACCATCAATACCACCACCACCAGCACAGTCACCGCCAGCACAGTCACGACCACCACCACCACCACCACCACCAAGAGTCACCACCATAAATACCACCACCACCACCACCACCACCACCAACAACAAGTCACCACCATCAACAACAAGTCACCACCATCAACAACAACAGTCACCACCACCACCAGCACAACCACCACCAGCAGTCACCACCACCACCACTACAGTCCCCAACACACCTCTGCTACCACTACTACCAATATTACCAATACTACAACCTGCTTTCCATGTGTGTAGTTTATAACCATTATCATGGTTTATTGGCCAAATCATACACTTGAACCTACTTAATTATATTTCCCTTCCTTTTAACACCTGACTCCTACCCAATCATGTCCTTGGCCGTTTGATGTTGAACAGGAATCAGTTTGGGATATTGGTCTGACGGATTAAATAACACACGCTTCAAAACACAAGATATGATTTCTGCCAATCTCAATCATTAACACCACCAAATACTCCACCATCCCCACCACCAGCATCACCACCTGAATTACCGTCTCCACCACCACCACCACAGTGACCTTCATCATCACCACCGTTCATGTACTAAACCAAGCGATAACAATAGGTCGCTTGGAAGAAGGCATAAGCGAAAGGGAATAAGAGATTGGATGGAAGTAAACATTAAAAGAACGAAAAATGTAGGAATGGGAGAGATGGAGAAGGAAGGAAGGGGTGAACGTGGTGGTGGTTTATGCTAATGTACAACACCATAAATTACTGTATAAACCAGCTCTAGTATGGGAAGCAAGGCAGGAAGGAATGTGGAAGCAAGACAGGAAGGAAGAACAGATCAAATTAAAGAACGACGGGACGTGTGAGGAAGGAAGGAGAGAACGCCAAGGAAAAAAAGAATTGAAGTAAGGAACATGAAGGAAGGAGGAAACGTATATGAAAAAAACGGTAAAAAGGCATACTTATAAATTTAATATAAACACTGCCTTTTAAAATCTTTAATGACTGATTTGCTAAAAAAATAATAATAATCATATAATACTGTTATTCTGCGCTCGGTAGTTTACTTTTCAATTATTTTCAGAACACGTAGCCATAGTAAGGTGCTGAAAATTATAAAGAAATTCAAAATAACTCAATGAACCTCAGACCATCCAAAATTTCGCCAAATTTCGCCAGACTGAGAAGCAAGGAGAAAGTTAAGAGGTTGGAAGTAAATAGTTGTGACAAAAAAGTAATTGGGTAAACGTTAAGAAGGCAGTTTACTGGGGAATGTTAATATGGTTAAGAGGCAAGGGAGAGAAGGGAGTTTAATTACTGACATGACTTAATAATGGAGAGAGAGAGAGAGAGAGAGAGAGAGAGAGAGAGAGAGAGAGAGAGAGAGAGGGGAGAGAAGAGAGAGAGAGAGAGAGAGAGAGAGAGAGTACAAAGGAGTACAGAGGAAATCAAGCAACAACAGATCTAGTGACCCTTCTAGGTTGCTTGTCCTCCAAAACACTGAGGATCAAGTGTCCAAACAGTGGTTTAGAGTGGGTAAGGGAACATTGGAAAGGGAAATACTGCCCTGGAACTAATGTCCGTGGCAGGATTAGGAAGTTAGTAGGGGACAGATGGGTTAGTAACTGAGGGGGGATAAATAAAGTTATTCATTTACAAACGCAGTCAGTCGCGGGTTTGATGCGAGATATTTGTCTAGGCGGAGTTTAAATGAATCAACGGTGATGCAGTCTATAACGTTTCGGGGAAGCCCATTCCACAAGTTGACAACTCGATTGAAGAAGAAATTCTTAGATTCGTGTGAGTTAAAAGATTTACCAATAATTTTGCAACCGTTTCCCCGCGTGTAATTAGATTGGTCGATAGTGAAGTACTTACTACAGTTCATATTGTCGATGCCTTTGATGATTTTGAACACTTGAATTAAGTCACCTCTTAATCTGCGCTGGGTTAAAGGAAATAGATTTAATTCTCTAAGACGCTCTTCGTATGGTTTGTTCTTTAGGCTAGGTATCATTTTGGTAACTCTACGTTGAACTCGTTCTAGCTTGTTTATATCTTTTTGGTAATAAGGGCACCAGGATTGAACGCAGTATTCCAGAAGAGGGCGGACTAATGAATTGTAAAGGGTTAGGATAACTTCTTTGGATTTATGCTCAAATGACCTGCCTATAAAGCCAATTATTTTGTTTGCCTTCTTAACAACTTCTGAACATTGTTGACTCGGTTTTAGGTTACTCGATATTGTTACTCCCAGATCGGTTTCTCTGTTTACATTCTTAAGCTGAGTGCCATTCACGGAATAGTTTGCTTTCTCATTTAGGTATCCGATATGTAGTACTTTACATTTATCCGCATTGAAACTCATTTCCCAAATTTGGGCCCAAGATGACAACTTCTAGATTGTGTTGCATATCGTCAACTTGTTCTTTTGAGAGTACGCTATTTGCAATTTTTGTATCGTCAGCAAATTTTGAGATTGTACAGGTGAGACCCTCATCTATGTCGTTGATGTAAATTAGAAAGAGAATTGGTCCTAGTACCGATCCCTGGGGTACCCCGCTACTTACATTGGTCCATTTAGATGCCTTACCATTTATGACTACTCTTTGCTTTCTGTCGCTGAGCCAATTTTCTATCCATTTCAACACACCGTCTTGTATTCCATGCGCTTTTAGTTTTAGCAGTAAACGTTTGTGGGGAACTTTGTCAAAGGCCTTTTGAAAATCAAGGTATATAATATCTACAGCTTTACTCTCATCGTAGAGGTTGAGGATATCGTGGAAGAAGTCTAAGAGGTTTGTTAAACAGGAACGTTTTTTACGAAAGCCGTGTTGAGTATCTTTAAGTATGTTATTTTCCTCTAAGTGATTTACGAGTCTGTCTCGTATGACCGTTTCTAGCATTTTACATACAACTGAGGTTAAGCTAATGGACGATAGTTACTGGGTAGGGATTTGCTGCCTTTTTTGAATATCGGTGTTACGTTGGCTAGCTTCCACTGATCGGGCATAGTTCCAGACTGCAAGGATTTATTGAATAGTAATGTCAGTGGTTTAGAGAGCTCATCCTTAGCTTCCTTTAGAACTCTAGGCGAGATTGTATCAGGTCCAGGCGTTTTATTTACCTTGAGTTTATCTAAACAATTCAATACTTCTCTCTCTGTAACGGTGATATTGCTTAGAACATCTGAATTATCAATCTGAATCGGCGATGGTGTAGGGATATCACTGAGGTCTTCTGTTGTAAAAACTGATGCAAAGAAGGTATTGAGGGCATTACTCATTTGTTCTTCGTCTTTGGTGTATTCTCCATTTTCATCGACTAAAAAGAGAGAGAGAGAGAGAGAGAGAAGGGGGGGGGGGGATCGCGAAAAGAGAATCTGGAAGTAGTTAGTGAGGAAGTAATAAATAAACAAAGGAAAAGAAAACATTAGTGACACTGGTTACAAGAGAGAGAAACACACAATAGACCAGGAAGAGACGGGACGTTAAGGCAATGTTGAAAGTGCATGGACCGAGAAATATTGGGAATGTGTGTATGTTGAGAGAGAGAGAGAGAGACGAATATTGCCTGCTTTTGTATGCAACCTTTCGTTATTCTGCGAGTTAAGAAACGAAGCCATTACAACTGCTATTTCCGTGTTTACTGTAACACCATATATTTGTAACGGATACAAATACTTTGAGCAAGAAAACTGATTTGTGTATTAAATATCTACTGTAAGCTCATGTATATTAATATTATGTGACACATGTGTCTATTAGATACAATCTCTTGCCACAGAGTGTTTAGTTGTATAGGTTTTATGAAGGTCCGGTAGTAGACCAGAATAAAGAGCCATAATGCTGCTTCGGGGTCGGGATATGATCGGGTGCAGAACAGTATCGGAACTCTTTAACCCGTTATTTATCTCAATCAGGTGCCCTGTTATCCCTATGAATTACATTATAACTTCCTCCAAACGATTATTACTTACTAACACTTAATGATTGATAGACGTCTCTCTCTGTTTGAATACAATCGTCTGTAATCAACTGTAAATTATATATCATTGTCCGAATTAAATGGAAGGATATTGTAATAAATACTCACGTCTCGTCGAAGTGTACAAACATTCAATAATTAAGTAATTTCCATATTAATCGCATTTCCGTGCTATGATTTTAACACGCGTCCATTTCGTCTGTAAATATCAGTTAATGTAAATAAATGTGACTATACAAGCTTTGAGCGATTCCGCAATTTATAACCCATAACGATTTAAAAGGGTGTGAAAAATATGATCCCCAGTTAATGGTAGTGTATATGCATATATGTGTGTATGTGCGTGCGCGCACCCATGTGTGTGTTTGAGAGAGAGAGAGATACTTGAAAAGGAATATGAGGGAATGATTCCTTGATGTCAGTAAATGTTAATCTAGGAGAGGATGTAACCATTACAGAACTGGCGAGACGTGAAGAGGGATTAACGAGAGGAGAAGTCAAAGGTGAAATGTTGAAGGAGGAATGAGAGAGAGGTGAAAGAGCTGGAACAAATTATTATGATGGTCGTATAGGAAAGGGTGATAAGAATAAGAACGAGAATAGAGAATGCGAGGAGAAGAGAGAGAGAGAGAGTGAGTGTGTGTAGGATCATAGAGAATGAGGGGAGAGGAGAGAGTGAGAGTGAGTGTGTGTGAAAGTGAGTGAATGAGTGTTTTGCTCATTTTGTTTATTTTGGTTCACACCAAACTCTGTCTAGAAATATATTAAGAGAAGGAAGTGCTCTTTGGGTTCCAACTTCAGCAGCAAATTAGATTCCTTACTAATCATTGTGGTCAAAATGTTGTAAAGCGAAACAGTTGGCTTCTTTTATGAAGTTTCACATTTGCTTTCTTACTTTAAATGTCCTACTTTTAACAAGTCTTTAAGACCAACTAAGGCATACTAATTATAATTAATGATAGACAGGGTTTTATAGTATATTAGATATAAGATACTTGTCCGGTCCCTTCCCCTAGACTCCTTGGTGTTGTATAGGTAACACCAACCATCCATACTCAGCCTCCAAGACCAACACACTCGTTCCAGTCACATCTGAGTCAAACATCAGTAAGTTTGAGGATAATATGTGGCCAGGAAATAGTTTCTCAGAACAATGTTTGGCAGCTCTACAGGCCTCAGAGGCCAATGGGTCTATGTTAATTAAATGGTTGAGTTACTCCCAAATCAGGCAGGTCTTCCACCCTAGACTCTTAGTGTGAACACCCATTAAGCACAACAAACAAACAAACACACAAACAATAACTGTCACTCATATTATTAGATATTCCATTTACTGAAGCACCCTTTCGTGCTCCCGTCTTTTACTTTGACATATGTCGGTTGTAAGAAACAATCTTTATATAACAATGTTTTGCTTTACCTTTCTTTTAGTAAGTCAATATAGTGGTCTATGAATTGTATCAGGTACATGGAGAATACGATGTGCTTATATAAGAATGGTTACCTGTAGTACTATGCTCTTCAAAGTCAATACCAGGCTCGGTAAAATGTGTAGCACAAGGAAAAACTTGTCTTTTTATAACAATAGTTCCTTTTATCGTGGGCTGGAAAGTCAATATCGGACTCTGTAAAATCTTCACATCTCTTTTTCAAGGGTTTCGAGGGATTGGCCTGGCTTGGGGAGAGGAGGTGGTGTTTGTAGGGTAGGGTGGGGGAGGAAATTGTGGGGAGGGCGAGAAAAAGAGAGTGAGAGTGAGTATCAATGAGGAAATACCTTACGGAAATAGAAAATATAGCAATTTGGTCTTTGAAAAATATGTGAAAACAGAGAATGGTCAAATCAAGAAAAACGGACCCGTACAGTATTTGTACAAGGATTTCAGCTGAAATGGGAATATATTGGACAGAGTTAAAACATTGCAATATTTAAGTCCACAATATAAGAAATGTTAGTATTATTACTGATAATATTTATGTATTTAAAGTAGAGTATATATATATATTTGTGTATTTGCATTGCTTATTTAGGTGGCAAATATCTGAGACTTGCTAACAAGAAACAAAAGCTAAATTCTCGGGATTATAATTTATGTGAGGTTCATTTATAAGCTAACACCTGGTACTCTTGGAATATAATTTCTTTACAAGACAGATGTTGACAAATATCTGTGTATACATTTATAGTGGTAGATAGAGAACAACAACATGTGTACTAGAAATGTTGATCTTCAACATATAAACTGTATAGCCTATATCCTCCAATAATAATGACATTCATTATAATACCCCTTCCGCCAACACCTGTATTCCGTGGTCATGGTTCTTCTGGTTATACTTAGAACTAATTAGATAACACCATTTTATGACTGTAACATTGTATTAGTTGACCTTCACAAATTGGACATCGGTAGTAAAGTAATTTCATAATTAAATCCGTCAATTCCTATGATGGTAATTTGCAAGAATTGTCAAGTGTCGGAAACTAATTATACAGGCTTTATCCATTTTGGTTTTAGGGCACTCAAGAATATTTTGCATGTCTAGTTTCCAGTAAGCTTAGGAGGTATTACATATTGGGAATGATTAAGTGAAACTTTGTCAAGATTTTGTTCCTCGGTATTTGGGTTTTAGGTGAAAAGGGTTCATTGTTTCGTAGCAAAGAATTAATGTTCCGCTGTGTGAATGTAGCTCTGTCCCTAATGTGTGTGTAATATCCTTTAATATATCAAATAACAACCTTAATGAGAGAGATGATGACCCCCCTGGCCGTGTTATGAAGGAGAGAGAGAGAGAGAGAGAGAGAGAGAGAGAGAGAGAGAGAGAGAGAGAAAGAGAGAGATATGTAAAGAAGGTAAAACTTTATAAGAGGTAAAAGTTCAGGTGTTCTGGGAAAGAGCAGACGAGTTGAGAGATCCAAGAGGTATTGAGAGATATATCCTTCGTTGACTCCATAACCCAATTATATAGAATTACATAGGTACACGGGCTACACACACCCTTTGGTCTCTTCGGAGCAGTGCAGAATTAATCCTGAAATTAGTAGCAATTTTCGAGTAGAACAGGACACCGTAATACAGTACATTTAGTTGAGCATCTCCCACACTATTTAATTTCAATCCGAGATGTCTGCCTTGATGTCATATAAATATCTCATACACATTCTCTCACTCTCCTAACTTTTCAGAATCATAAGCTAAACTTCTAAACAAATTCCGAAATCATCTTAATTATTCTCACACAACACATTCTCCCTTCAGCGTATCCCCAACATTGTCTTACGAATAAGTTATCCTCCTGCTGCATATATAAGTATTCCTTACCTGGCACCTTTTGTTCTTCTTGGTATTGTAGTAGTGAAATAGGATGAGAAGGAAGAAGAGTGTGAGAGAGAGAGAGAGAGAGAGAGAGAGAGGGTATGCTTGCAGACGGAAAGAAGGCAGCAAGTCACGTGTTGTAGTATATTCCCTCAGCCTCCCTTCTTCCATCCTTCCTCTCTACCTGTCATAACTCAGCCCCTCGGGTTTTAATTTGCCTTTATAATCTAATTTACCGTCACGTCAAACTGTCTTGTTCACTGAGGAAGCGCAAGGAATGAGAGAGATAGAGAGAATGTATGAGGGTGTTGGTGGGGAGGTGTGTATGGCTGTGTAAGGGGATTATAATATTATGATGGAACAAAGTGTGTGTGTGTGTGTGTGTAAAGGAGGATGTAAGACTATATAAAGAGCCTTGAACCTGTGTAAGTCCCTCCCCCCCTCCCCCCATCCTCTCGTTCATACACCAAGCTCTCCGCCTCTCTTTTACTCCTTCTATCAAGTCTATGTCATTGTCAGTGAATCAATTATCTCTATATTCCTTTTTAGGTGGTATGTTTGGGAGGGTTCAATGGGTAGAAGGCATTACATCATAGTATAGTGACAACAATGACTGCCTCGCCAAAAATACCGCTGGTTTCCTCCTTTTATCTCGGTTGCTGTGTGCTGATTTAATTATCTTTATGATTACAATTACTTCTACGATAACAACATTCAGTATCGCGCTTTACATTAACATCTTGAGTTATATATTACGACTAAATGATGCTTGACTCAAGAAAACCGACCATTAATTTAGGCAGATATTTGTAGATTGGCTACTTTTCTTGGACTAGTGACGTCACACAGTAAGCTCCTCCCACTTTCAGCCACCTCTTCATTTTGCGAGTGTGTTTTGTAGTGTGCGCGCGTGTTTTGTGGCCTTCCAAGGATATTTATGCGTATTACTACTTCTCCGTTGGTGTTGAAGTTGGAATGTGGTCTTGGTGTTGTTGTCTGCGTCTTGGACTTAGTGGGTGGACAAACAACCACAGGTAAGACCACACTCAGGAATCTATATTTTATTAATTTCACCACACCAAACACCCCCAATGAAATCAATTAAAGTATATATGTGATCCACCGGGAACCTGGGTTATCACACACAGATTTTTGCCACCTTAACCATTACACCACCAGGACGGTTAAAGGTTTATGCACACGCCTACGACTAATTATCCATTCTCGAATACCTGACAATACCGGACAAGTTCTGCTGCTGTAGACATGGACGCAAAATATATCAGGTGACGTGTGGGGGGTAGGGTGGCTAGCAGATGAAGGGAGGGTGTGGAGAGAGTCTGGGGGTGAAGAGGTAGAGGGAGAAAAGCAAGGAAGGTGGAAGGAGGGAAAGAGGAACAAGGGGAAGGGGGGCGACGAAAAGGTGGAGAAAGGCAGGGGGTGGAAGGAGGATAGTGGTGGAGGAGGAACCCCACGTTAACATATCTGTTGGGCACATCAGCCGCCGCAATACGTAACACCCTCACACATATTCTGCTCTTGTTACTTCAAATGCTGTCAAGTTATACATATTTGTGTGTATACCTGTCAGTGTCACTGGGCCGAATGTTATACTTGCAATGCCGGTACAGTACATATTTAAAAATTAATGTACTTTGATGAGAACTACCGGTACATATCGACCACGAGCGCGATTTTCTGTTAGTAATTAATGGTATAAATACAGCCGTAGAGTGCAGCGCGCTTTGATTTCAGTTGGCGGTAAATTCAATCCTTATTAATGGCATTAAATACAAGGGTAGAGTATAGTAAGGTCAGCTGGCGGTAAATTCAATCACTTAGTAAGTAATATGACCAATAAACACATGACTATGACGATTAATATCCACTTATCCAATACTCGAGATCAATCTAGTCACGTGCAGTAACCCAATTCCACCATGCATAACTTAACCCCTTCTGTACCGGTGATGTACTTTTCATTATATTCCGGCACCTATTAGACGATGGTGTACACCTTAGGAAAGACGTCCACTCGTTAAAAGGCTACAACTATCTCAATTAATCCGTTTAGCTACCACATATCCTTCCTAAGTTTCATAAAATCGTCTAAATGTAGCTATAATAAAATAAATAAGACGTCGCCGGTACAGAAGGGGTTAATGATTAACCCTTTCAAGCTCCAATAAGCGTTTCTGTTCTGTTTTCTGGCTGCTATTAGACGATTTTATTCAGATTGGTAACGGTATACGGAAGTCAAAGGGTTGATTGAGATAGTATTTACCCTTTTAATCCCCACAGATCCTTCCTAAGCTGCATAAAATCGTCTAATGATAGCCAGAATAATCTGCTAAAACGCGTCAGAGCTTCAAGGGGTTAAGCGAGATAAGACAATACGTTATGTGGCACAGATCACAGGGATAGTAACTATGGAGCCAGACCGCCGATAAGCCGATAAAGTCACCGATAAAGTCACCGATAAAGAAGCCGTGTTCTATTATACGGGAACTTGGGGAAGGTCAAGATCTCTATTTCCAAACTCTGAGGCCACCCTACTATCAGTTAATAAGGGGAGGCTGGCCGTTTGTTTGGTCTATTAATTCATTTATTCATATATATTGTTTTTAGTTTCCTCCCTAGACCTCCATCAAGCTCAGAAAAACACCCCCTAGACCCCCTTTCAAGATAAATTTGTACATTTTTCGGTAGAAAAATTTCCCGGCCGAAGGCCGTTTCCTCTTAAAATTGCAGGCTCGCTATCGCTCGCCAGGAAAAAATCGAAACCTAAATGGCACGAAAGGTCTTAAAATTGACAACGAAATGGGGTGAAAGGTGTTAAAATCGCCAAACTAATGGGCCGAACGTCTTATAATATCAAAACTAGTGGGGCTAAACATTAGGGAGAAGTGGGTCCAGAAAAACGGTCTGCCTCCCCCTTAAGATGATTATGTTGTGAGAGACGTATGGTAACAGAGAGAGAGAGATATTTACATAGATTTACAAAGATACACTGGCCACATAGACCTAAGATTCAAACGAGGTGGTCAGGACTTTATTCTAGTAGAGATGGCATATCCAATAGAAAAGGAAAGTTGAAGGAAAGGATATACAAGAAGAAGGCTCTCTCCCCACCCACCATACCCTCCGGCAATTACCGTACATGAAAAAGTTGGAAGTGATTAACCTTGCTGGGCTTCGAAATCCCCAGAAGGAATTTACAGGAAAGATTGGAAAAAGAAAGAAATTTACGCAACCCTTCGTCTTAGTAGCATGTACATTTTGGGGTTAATTGGAATCATGCAACCCATCACGATTAGTAGTATGTACATTTATAATGATGATATTTATCATTATTGTTCTTTATTTGTTTATATATATATTTTTTCTTACGCTCTCTTCAGCTGAAAAAATATTAACGGTGATAATTACTGCCTACTCCATACCAATTTCTCTGTGGTATGAGTCTAGATTTTTCTTAAATGTATCTATAGAGGAGCTGTCTATTACTTTATTTGGGAGTTTGTTCCACTCATCAATCACACTGTGAGTGATGACATTTGTTGTTGTATCTAGATTCGCTCTCCTAACTAATAATCTTTAATTGTTTCCTTTTGTCGATGTGTCTTCGGCTTTATTAAATAACTTATCTAGGTTAATGTTACTGAGAGAGAGAGAGCTACATAGAGCTACATAGATACACAGACCACGAGGTCCTTACTAGGCAGTCTGGCCTTACAAACTATATATGTATATAAATATATATATATATATATATATATATATATATATATATATATATATATATATATATATATATATATATATATATATACCGGTACATACATATACACACATACACACATACATACATACACACATGCATACATATATATACAGTATATATATAGATACTGTACAGTGCACACACATACACATACATATTTTTTTTTTTTTTTTTTTTTTTCCATATCACCCCAGCCCTCTGCAGATAGAGGTCAAGCCTTCCCTTGAAAGCGTTTATTGTATCGCTCTCCACCACTCTCGCTGGTAGTTTATTCCACTCTGTCGCCACAATGTAGGTGAAGAAACTCTTTGTGACATCTAGGTTTGCCTTTTTGGTTTTTAATTTCATTCCATTTCCGCGAGTTTGATTAGTATTGTTTAATGTGAATAGTGCATTTACATCGACTTTGTCGAAATCTTTTAGTATCTTAAAGCACTCAATAAGCTGACCCCTCAACCTCCTTTTTTTAATGAGAACAGGTTCAATCGTTTAAGTCTTTCTTCATATGGTTTATTTCTTAATGGCGGTATCATCTTCGTCGCTCTACGCTGTACTGACTCGAGTCTTACAATGTCCTTGATCAGATAAGGTGACCAGAACTGCACACCATATTCAAGGTGGGGCCTCACCATACTTTTGAACAGTGGCACTATTACGTTCTCATGTTTATATGTAAATTTTCGTTTAATAAAGCCCAATGCTATGTTTGCCTTATTTGCAGCTGCTATACATTGGTCGGAAGTTTTTAGGTTTTCAGATATTAGTACCCCTAGGTCTTTTACTACCGTTGCGGTTTTTATTTGTTTGCCATTCATTTCGTATTTGTATTTCATATTTCTGCTACCAACCTGCAGCACCTGACATTTATCGACATTGAAGGGCATCTGCCATTTTTTCGACCACTCTGATATCTTGTTTAAATCAGATTGCAACGCATTTCTATCATCTTCGTTCAGGACTGTATTTCCTATTTTTGTATCGTCGGCGAATTTGGAAATGGTGTTGTTTACCCCTACATCAATATCGTTAATGTAAATGAGAAACAGGACCGGTCCAAGGACTGAACCCTGTGGAACTCCACTAGTGACAGGCTCCCACTCCGATTCCACTCCATTTATCACCACTCTCTGTCTTCTGTCTGTAAGCCAATTTGTTATCCAAGAATGAATTTCACCTTTGATACCTATCCTCTCCAGTTTAGCCAATAGTTTTCGGTGAGGCACCTTGTCGAAAGCTTTTTGAAAGTCCAAGAAGATTATATCTAGTGATTTCGTCATGTCGTTATATGTGAATAGTTTGTTATAAAATTCAATCAAATTTGTTAGGCATGACTTATTTGATCTAAAGCCGTGTTGACTATTTTTGATTAGGTTGTTTGATTCGAGGTAATCTACTATCTTATCTCTAAGGATTTTTTCCATGATTTTTCCTACAATTGAAGTTAGACTAATTGGTCTGTAATTACTCGCTTTGGCCTTGCTACCCTTCTTGTATATCGGCGTAATGTTCGCATCTTTCCAATCACTCGGTACAATCCCCTGTAGTAATGATAAGTTAAATAGTTGTGTCAGGGGTTTTGCTATTTCGTCCTTAACATTCTTAATTATTTTCGGGTGGAGCATGTCGGGTCCCGGGGTCTTATTTACATTGAAATTACTCAATTTGCTTTGTACTTCGCTAACACTGATGGTGAAATCTCCTATCACATGAGTTGAGGTGTTATTTTCAAGGGTATGATCGATAATTTCTTCTGTGAAAACTGAGCCAAAATATTTGTTGAGCAGATTTGCCGTGTTTGTGTCACCTGTTATTGTCTGGCCATCTTCTATTAGCGGTCCGATTCCGCTTTTGATCTGTTTATTTTTATTTACGTAACTGTAGATTTTTTTGGGGTTTGTGGCACTTTCTCTGGCAATAGTCATTTCGTAATTTTGTTTGTTCGCCCTAATTATTCTTTTCACTTCCCTTCTACTATTTTTGTACAAGTTTTTAATTACTTCAGTGTTTGTGTTATTTTTTACAAGTTTGTGGAGTTGATTCCTTTTCCTTATTGCCTTGCCAATGTCTCTACTGTACCAAGGGGGCATACTTGATTTCGTATTACGTTTTGGTTTCATGGGTACAAATTGTTTATGCGCTTCTGTAATTGTAGACTTAAAATGTCCCCATAGTTCATTTACTTCGTTTATATTTATGAGGTTTGAGTGTATGTTTGATAGCGATTCCTTAAGTCCGTCATAATTTGCGTTTTTTAAGTCCGAAACCATTCCTGTTGTTTTTACTGAGGAATATTTGCTTATAACGTTGATTCTTAAGATTTTATGATCGGACGTTGCCAGATGTTCACCTACATCCAGGTTTGATAATAGATTTTCTTGGGTAGTGATTACGAGGTCTAATATATTCCTGTCTCGCGTCGGCTGTTTTACGTGTTGAGTCAAAAAATTGTCCTGGATGAAGCTTGTCATTAGGCGTGACTCAGCATTTTTTCCAGTCAGGGTATTCCAGTCAATTAGGGGGAGGTTATAGTCACCTAGTAAAACTGTTTCGTCGGAATTAAGGGTTTTCTCTAGTATTTCATAAAAAAATTGTATCATCGGCAACAGTTAGTCTCGGTGGTCGGTACGCTGTAGTGATATTTAAGTTCATGTTTTTTGTATTTATTTTGACGCACACTATTTCTGCATTACTTTCGGGGAGAGTCACCTCAACTGGGTTTAAGTAGGTTGCAACGTACATTGCAACCCCCCCTCTTTGTTTTCCATTGTTACGGTCTTTATGAAAAAATTTATATGGCTCTATGCGATATTCATGAAGTAGATCTTTATTTTTAAGGTTCAGATGTGTTTCCGTTATACAAATAACGTCAACTTTCTCATTTAATAACAGACATTTGAGTACGTCTATTTTGTTTCTTATTGAGCAGGCATTTATGGATATTATTTTTATATCATTTCTCTCAGCATGCGCTGGATTTGTTTTTCTTATTGGTGGGGATGGGTTTGGGGTTGTGACTTGAAGCCGCGGCGGGTTGTCAAATTCATTCAGTTGGTTGGGTTGGCTTGGATGGGGTTGGGTGGGGTTGTTTAGTTTGTTGTGTGGTTCAGGTAGGTAAATTTTCGCAACTTGTGGGCCATTGGGGTTGACGGTTTCGTTTAAATGGTTGTGATGGACTTGGAAGGGTTGGGCGGGGTTATTTATTTCTCTTAACTGTGCGGGTGGAGTTTGATTGGGTGGGGTTGTGGGAGGGCTTTTCCGGGGGTAGCGATGTCAATACTCAGAGGAGTCTATTAGCATAGTTATCTCTCGGTCCTGACTGGCGTTGTTTTCATGGGCAATGTAGGTTGCTTGATTTAGGGTGTCACTCATGTGCTGAACGCCTTTTTCTGATAAATGAATGCCATCTCCGCTGTACAGGGACGAGTTCCCTATAAAGGTGGTCCAATTGTCCACATACAGTACCTTCTCTTGTTCGCACATGACCTTGACTGCGTTGTTAATTTCTATGGCTCTATTTTGTCCGTATGAGCTTGTTTTAATCCGGGGTATGACGCCGCTTACCACACATTTCGTGGTCTTCCTTTTCATAACTTTAATTAGGTTCTCGAAATCTTTTTCTATGGTCTTAATTGGGGCCTTACCTCCGTCAAAGCAGTCATTTGAGCCAACATTGACGACTACACAGGTGCCCTCTGGTATGGCGGAGTTAGTTATGTCTTTCAAGATATGTTCGACTTTACCGCCTGGAATGACCTTTACTGACCTTTTTCCTCTGTTCTTGGTGGCAAAGGCAGCTCCTTGACCTCGCATGAGACTGTCACCATAGACTAGGGTGAGTTTCTCCTTCCCGCTGACTCCGTGATTTGATGGTTTCGTTGTTTTCCTGTCAGGAATTTTCTTGCCTTTCGAGCTTGCTTTCACGTGGTCAGTTACCTCGTGTGCAAATCTGTTTTTGATAGGGTTACCTGGTGTCGCTTTTCCATTCCCATTCCCATTCACGTGGTCAGTTACCTCGTGTTCATTGTTTTCGGCGAGAACAGCAAATCTGTTTTTGATAGGGATACCTGGTGTCGCTTTCCCATTCCCTTGGGATTTGTTCTTGTTACGCCTGTTGACTACTGTCTGATATAGATCATTGGATGGGTTTTCTTTTTGAAGATTTTTAACAACGTCGACTTGCTTACTCTCTATGTCCTTTACTCGCTCTTTTAGTAAGAAATTTTGATGCGAAAGTACACCTACAGTCTCCTTTAGTGTGAGATTATCTCGCTTCAGTTCGTCAGCCTGTGCCTTGTGTGCTTCTAATGTGCACTCCAAGAGCAAAAAGTTTTCACCAGTTAAACACATAAAACACTTGGCATTTGGATACCCATGACGCGGATACCATTCCTTGTAGTAGTTCTTGTTACAGGAGGGGCATTTAATTCTGATTGGTGCCATGATTTGGGGTTAGTGAGGGAGAATTTGCAAAAACGAAAGGTACAAAATGTTGGAGTGGTCACTTCCCTTAAAAGTTGTTCCGATGTTGATGATGCAGGTTGCAAGGTGTTGGTGGGGGGTGAGGGTAGTTTCTGTTACGTCGGCACTTTAAAAAGAAATTTGGGACGGGTTTTGGGGGTGGGGGGGATGGAGAGAGAGAGAGAGAGATACACTATTGGTAACTGCATAATAGTCTCATGCTAGTCACCAATACAAGACAACTCAAAGGAGGTTAAGGTACCGTAGGTCAGGAACCCTCATAACAACCAATAAAGGCGGTGTCACACGGGCGATTTTTCCGTCAATTTTTACGGGCAATTATTGTCTGGCAGCTTCAAAATACAAGTTCCATATGAATCAAACCACCTAACATAATCTACCTTCGACCTAGTTTACGATTCCAATGCCAAAATATCCCTAAATATCACCAGAAAAAACTTGCTCATGGAAAATTGACGGAAAAAGCGCTCGTGTGACACTAGCTTAAGTCCATTATATTATCTGATAACACAGAACACAAGGACGTACCTATAGGAGAGGTACGGTCGAGGTTAAGGAGAGATTTCCACTTGAGGGATTTTTGTCTTGACTCCTTTCTCCCTCATGTTTAGCCCCATTGCTTTTCTAATTTTAAGACGTTCGCCCCATTATTTTGACGATTTTAAGAACTTTCGACCCATTTGTCAATGTTAAGACCTTTCGTGCCATTTAGGTGTCGATTTTATCCTGGCGAGCGATAGCGAGCCTGTAATATAAGAGGAAACGGCTTTCAGCCGGGACATTTTTCTACCGAAAAATGTACAAATTTATCTTGAAAGAGGGTCAAGGGGGTGAAATTTTAAGATTGCTGGAGGAGTAAAAAACAAACTAAAAACCTCCCCTTAATAAGTGTTGTCAGATATTTCACATAGTTTCGGACACTGACTAATACTCTGAGGGATAAGCAATGTTCCCAGTAACTATAAAGGTACCAATTACACTTGTTGAGCGAAAACCACTGTAATCTTGTAGAAGGAATAGCCTAGTTAGCATCTCGGTCACCTTACAGTCCATTCCGGGGAGATACTCACAGTGAAAGTGGTGAAGGGTTAAGGGGGCCCACCTCGTGTTTTTTTGTTCTCTCTCTTTCTCCCTCTCTCTCTCTGGGTTGTATCCATTCGGCCCCATTCAGCCTACTGTTTTAAGATGTTTATCCCCATCCAGGTGTCGATTTTTTCCTGGCGAGCGGTAGCGGGCCAACATATTTTATACAATGTTTTGACAGCAGGCTAAATTTGTACATTTTTCGATAGAAAAATGTCTCCGGCGGCTTTCTCCATACAATGCTGGCTCGCTATCGCTCGCCAGTAAGAAATCGACACCTGGATGGGGAT
Source organism: Paralithodes platypus (assembly GCA_032716605.1). Lineage (NCBI taxonomy): Eukaryota > Metazoa > Arthropoda > Malacostraca > Decapoda > Lithodidae > Paralithodes > Paralithodes platypus. Next base: position 34,902,329 of record CM064524.1, on the reverse strand, counting down.
AAACATTTTAAAGCAGTTGGCTGAATGACGCCAAATGGATACAACAGAGAGAGAGAGAGAGAGAGAGAGAGAGAGAGAGAGAGAGAGAGAGAGAGAATAAAAGGAGAAAAAACAGCAGGTGACCCCCCCCCCCCCTTACGGCAGGTCAAGATCCATGCCACCATCACTGAGCCAAACCCTATTTATCAGATAACACGCACAGAGGACACGTAGGGGGTGGACCTAGAATGACGTGGGCTCGGGTACTCCGGTGGTCCGATCTCAAATTAAAACACTTGACAACAGAGGCAGCCCTAATTGACCACTTGCGAGTGTCAGGCTATAAGGAAGTTGGAGCCGTGAACATCGATATTTAACTGAAATGCAATGATAATGTAGGTTTCTGATGGATAAATGGTATGTTGAATTGGGTTTTAAGTATTTATAAATGTACTACGACCGTATTTTAGCTGTAAATGCTGTTAAATATCGTTGTCTACAGCTCCAACTTCCTTATAGAACGAAACTCGCAAGTCGGTAATTGACAGAGCCGACTGGAAAGCCGCCATTTAGGATGGGAGACTTTAAGGGGAGGTCTCCACTCGAGGGATTTTTTTCTTGACCCCTTTCTCCCTCATGTTTAGCCCCATTGCTTTTGATATTATAAAACGTTTGCCCCATTAGTTTAGCGATTTTAAGAACTTTCACCCCATATTAAGACCTTTCGTGCCATTCAGGTGTCAATTTTATCCTGGCGAGCGATAGCGAGCCTGTAATTTAAGAGGAACCGGCCTTCGGCCGGGACATTTTTCTACCGAAAAATGTACAAATTTATCTTGAAAGGGACTCAAGGGGGTGTAATTTTAAGCTTGATGGAGGTCTAGGGAACAAACTAAATACCTCCCCTTAACCACCTTCTCTGTGGACAATATGGTCTTTAAACTTGTGTGTATGTATGGTAGGGTGTTAAGGGGAGTTGGGTCCTTTTTCTGGTCCCCTTTCTCCCTTATGTTTAGCTCCATTGTTTTTTAGATTTTAAGACGTTTGCCTCATTAGTTGGCGATTTTAAGAACTTTCGCCACATGTTTAGCCCCATTAGTTTTCAAATTTTAAGAATTCGTCGATTTTAAGACTTTTTATCCCGTGTATTTGTCTATATTAAGACCTTTCGTGACATTTAGGTGTCAAATAGTTTATCCTGGCGAGTAATAGCGAGCCTGTAATTTAGATGCAACCGGCCTTCGGCTGGGTTTTCGGCCTGGCAATTTATCCACCAAAAAATGTACACATTCTAGAAGGGGGATCTGGGGGATGTTTTTTAAAGCTTGATGGAGGTCTAGGGAGGAAACGATAATAAAAAAAATAAAAATAAAAAAAAATATATATACAGTATATATATATATATATATATATATATATATATATATATATATATATATATATATATATATATATATATAGGAACACCTTGAGATGGTTCGGCCATATGGAACGTATGGAAAGCGAGAGAATGACTAAGAGGGTGTACGAGAGCGAGGTGGAAGGACAGAGAGGGAGAGGTGCCCCGAAGGAGAGGTGGAAGGATATGGAGTGAGGAAGTATATGGATGAAGGCGGTGTTGGTTAGGAGGAGGGGCGTCGACTGACTGGGGACAGAGGTGCATGGGGGCGGTCCGTTCGTGGCCACCCCTTCGGGGATCACGGCGTCAGGCAATAGATAGATATACAGTATATATATATATATATATATTGTATATTAATCGACCAATTAATAAATCCGTCCTCCTTAAAGTTAGTTGAGATGAAGTTAAGTAGGTTATATTAAGTTCAGTTAAGTTAAATAAGACATTGCTTGGTATAGTTAAGTAAGTTGAGATGAAGCCTGGTTAGCTCTAGAACGACGAATTACATTTCGATTAGTTAAGTTAGTTAAGTTTCGATAAGATTAGTTACGTTAAATTAAATATTGTTTGGTTTAGTTATATTAAGATGATGTTAACTTAGGTCTAGAACGTCTATTTAGATTATATTTAGTATATTTAGATTATATTTAGTCTATTTAGATTATATTTAGTCTATTTAGATTATATTTAGTATATTTAGTCTATTTAGATTATATTTAGTCTATTTAGATTATATTTAGTCTATTTAGATTATATTTAGTCTATTTAGATTATATTTAGTCTATTTAGATTATATTTAGTCTATTTAGATTATATTTAGTCTATTTAGATTATATTTAGTCTATTTAGATTATATTTAGTATATTTAGATTATATTTAGTATATTTAGATTATATTTAGTATATTTAGATATCATTGCTTGGTTTAGTTAAGTTAGCTTAGATGAAGTTAGGTTAGGGCTAAAACGTCTAATTAGGTTATATTTAGTTTAGTTAGGCTAACCCCTTCAGTATCATTGACGTCTGTTAATTATAGTGTAAAACTTGCAAAATAAACAAACCAAAACTGGGACGCTACAAGATTAAATGCAAAAGAATTAATCCAACAATCACTCTGTGGAAACAACGCTTAATATATTGGATGTCAGCTACATTTAGACAATTATATAGAGCTTAGGAAATACATGTCTTAACATCTGAAGAGTAATGGGACTAAACATGAGGGAGAAGGGATTCCCCCCCCCCCCCCACCCTTCCCCTAGATACGTCTGTCCTGTTCTGCTAAATGTTGGACTCGGCGTGGGTACGAGGGGGATCTTAAGGGGAGGCTGGTGGACTGTTGAGGTTAATTAAGGGGAGGTGGGTCGTTTTTCTGGTCCCCTTTCTCCCTCGTGTTAAGCCCCATTTGTGTTGAGATTATAAGACGTTCGGTCCATTAGTTTGTCGATTTTAAGACCTTTTGCCCCATTTAAGTGTCGATTATTTCCCGTTGATTGATAGCGAGCCTGAAATTGAAAGAGGAATCGGCCTTTGGCCGGAACATTTTTCTACCAAAAAATGTACAAATTTATCTTGAAGGGGGGTTCTAGGGGGTGTCTTTCTAAGCTTGATGGAGGTCTAGCGAGGAAACTAAAACAAAATACTGTTACATAATATGAATGCATGTATGTACAGTATATATACTCAGGTACTTACCCCATAGCTGAGGGTGGCCGACGCGAGACAGAATCCGAACAAAAACATTCAAAATTCCTATTCTTCAGAGTCCGGGACCGGGACCAATCCCCCCCCCTTCCCCTCCCCTCAAAAAAAAACAAAAAAACACACACACACACACACACACACACACACACACACACACACACACACACACACACTTGGACTTACACAGCCCGTAGCCTAGTAGGTAGAGCTCTCGTCTCACACACGAGGGGTCGGGGGTTCAATCCCAGACCGGGCGGAGACAAATTGGGCTTGTCTCCTTTCATGTGTTAGCCTCAGTTCACCTAGCTGTAAATAGGTACCTGGAATAAGTGGACGACGTTGTGACGTCCCATCTGGGGTTGGCAAAAATGGTACAAGGCGAGATGGGTATCATATGGTTCACCTAAGCTGATGGCTACCTAAGCCTTCGGGCGAGACGGTACCGTCTATAGTGAGAATGGTACCATACAGATCCACCCTAAGCCTTCGTTTCCAATGTCGCCAATTGGCTAAATACAGACTACACACACATCCACAGCCATTCCAACAGTACATAAAACACTTAACATGCATTTCACGCAATACATTCCCAGTTAAGGAGGCGCGATAATAATGAGCTTAGCTCGCATTGCGTGGATTCCCCTTGACGAACAAGTAACTGAGTAACACACTTAACCCCTTGAAGCTCTGACGCGTTTTAGCAGTTTATTTTGGCTATCATTAGACGTTTGTATGCAGCTTAGGAAGTATATGTGTGGGTGTTAAAAGGGTAAATACTATCTCAATCAACCTTTTGACTTCCATATACCGTTACTAATCTGAAGAAAATCGTCTAATAGTAGCCAGAAACAGAACAGAAACGCGTATTGGAGCTTGAAAAAATCAACACCTAAAGGATACGAACAGTCTTACTATTGACAAAGAAATGGGACGAAAGGTCTTATAATCCCCAAACTAATGGGACGAACGTCATATAATCTGAAAACTAATGGGGCTAAAAAATATGAGGGAGAAAGGGGACCCGAAAAACGACCCATTTCCCCTTTACACCTACCCTCCCATAGGTACGTCTCTACCTGTTCATGTTATCTGATAAAGGTTGGACTCAGCTGGGGTATGATTAATGTTGACCTACCTTAATTAACCCCTTCTCTCTCTCTCTCTCTCTCTCTCTCTCTCTCTCTCTCTCTCTCTCTCTCTCTCTCTCTCTCTCTCTCTCTCTCTCTCTCTCTCTCTCTCTCTCTCTCTCTCTCTCCAGGACGCCTGTTTGCCTTTGGATTTTGGCGAATATTCAGCGATTGTATGCAGTTTAAGGGAGCTCAGACGGTATTGTGCAGCATAATTTACTGGTTCGGCTCAATGGTTTAAGGAAGGGGTTTAGTTTGCTCTCTAAACTTCTATCAAACTTTAAAAAAAAACACCCACAAGACCCCCCTTAGATATAAATGTGTACATTTTTCGGTAGAAAAATGTCCCGGCCGAAGGCCGATTCCTTTTCAAATACAGGCTCGCTATCGCTCGCCAGAAAAACAATCGACACCTAAATGGCACGAAAGATCTTAATATTGGCAACGAAATGGGGCAAAAGATCTGAAAATCGTCAAACTAATGGGGCGAATGTCTTGAAATGTCATAAAAATAGGGCTACACATGAGGGAGGGGGAGGAGGACTCGAGAAACCAACTGCCTCCCCTTAAGTTACTTTACCTGACGTTAGGTTAGGTCTCAGACGTTGAATTTGGTTATATTAAGTTTACTTAGGTTAAATTAGACAAAGCTAGGGTATAGTTTAGTTTGCTTAGATGGAATTAGTTTAAGTCTAAAATGACTATCAAGGTTATTAAAATGTAAAACTTGCAAACTAAACAAACCAAAATTGGGACAAGGACAATATAAAGTCAAATTAAATTATCATAATCGCTATGTGGAAACAACGCTTACTAAAATGAAAATTATTAAATAAAAGAACACAATCATATTAAGATTAGTTACGTTAAGTTAAAATATTGCTTGGTTTAGTTATGTTAAGATGATGTTAGCTTAGGTCTAGAACGTCTATTTAGGTTACGTTAAGCTTAGTTAGGTTACATAAGACATTTCTTGGATTAGTCAAGTTAGCTTAGATGAAGTTAAGTTATGGCTAAAACCTCAAATTAGGTTATATTTAGATTAGTTAGGCTAACCCCTTCAGTACCAGGGACGTCTTATTTATTGGATTTCAGCTACATTTAGACGATTTCATAAAGCTTAGGAAATATACACGGTAGCTAAAAGGATTAACCCCTTGAAGCTCTGACGCGTTTTAGCAGTTTATTTTGGCTATCATTAAACGATTTTATGCAGCTTAGGACGGATCTGTGGGTATTAAAAGGGTAAAGACTATAATATCAATCAACTCTCTGACTTCCAAATACCCTTCCTGATCTGAATAAAATCGTCTAATAATGACCAGAAAACAGAACAGAAATGCGTATGGGAGCTTGAAAGGGTTAACTGAGATAGTCTGACACTTTTTAATGGATAGACGTCCTTCGTAACCGGAGTAAAATCGTCTAATAGTTGGCAGAATCAAACGAAAGGGACGTCACCGGTACTGAAAGGGTTAAACTGAGAGTGCGGCCCTGTTGGTTGTGGCCGTTTTGACTTTAACACTATCTGATCCGACGTCTTGGGGGCAATTATGATATTTGGTTTAATTGTTATTGGGGATTTTGCATGCCATTTTCGAACAATGTCTTTCAGTTTGTCCCCTAGGCTAACAGCAGCGCCTTCCCAGACTTCCTTCAAACTAAAATATGCCCACCAAGACCCCTTTCAAGCTAAATTTATACATTTTTCGACAACAATAAATAAACCGGCTGATTACTTGTCAATTGTAGACTCGCTATCGCTCGCTCAAAATATTATTGACACCTGAATGGGGTAAAGTGTATTATTATCTCTAAACTAATGGGGTGAAATGCCTTATAATCTCAAGATAATGGGGCGTAACAGAGGAGGTTAAAAAACAAAAAAACAAAACAAATATATATATATATACCGTATATATATATATGCGGGATATATATAAACTGTATATACAGGTATATATATATATATATATATATATATATATATATATATATATATATATATAATATATACATAATATATATATATATATATATATATATATATATATATATATATATATATACATAATATATAGATTATATATATATATATATATATATATACATATATATATATATATATATATATATATATACATATATAGATATATATATATATATATATATATACATATATATATATATATATATATATATATATATATATATATATATATATATATATATATATATATATATATATATATATATATATATACCGTATATATATGTATACATACATACATACATACATACAAATGGCAATACATGACATACATGGCAAAAATGGTACAAGGCGAGATGGGTATCATATGGTTCACCTAAGCTGATGGCTACCTAAGCCTTCGGGCGAGACGGTACCGTCTATAGTGAGAATGGTACCATACAGATCCACCCTAAGCTTTCGTTTCCGATGTCGCCAATTGGCGACAGACTACAGACTACACACACATCCACAGCCATTCCAACAGTACATAAAACACTTAACATGCATTTCACGCAATACATTCCCAGTTAAGGAGGCGCGATAATAATGAGCTTAGCTCGCATTGCGTGGATTCCCCCCTTGACGAACAAGTAACTGAGTAACATACATACATACATACATACATACATACATACATACATACATACATACATATATATATATATATATATATATATATACACACACCTCGGACCATACAGTGTTAAGCCTTCTCTTAGGGTAGGTCAAGGTACCTCGCACTAGACCTTCATTCAATCTATTATCAGATAAGGTGGAAGATAAGGACGGCTGTATGGGTGCTGGTGGAGGCTGGCTTATATAATTATTATTATGGGGAGATTTCCACTCGAGGGATTTTTGTTTTTCTAGACTCCTTTCTCCCTCATGTTTAGCCCCATTGTTTTTTTTAGAATTTTAAGATGTTCACCCCATTAGTTTGGAGATTTTAAGAACCTTCGCCCCTTTTCTGCCAATTTTAAGATCTGTCGTGTCATTTAGGTGTCGATTTTATCCTGGCGAGCGATAGCAAGCCTGTAATATATGAGTAATCGGCCTTCGGCCGTGATATTTTTCTACCGAAAAATTTACACATTTATCTTGAAAGGGGCTCAAGGGGGTGTACTTTTAAGCTTGAAGGTCTAGGGAACAAACTATAAAACTCCCCTTAACCCTATGCGTACCGGCGACGTCTTTTCTATTTGATTTCAGCTACATTTAGACGGTTTTATGAAGCTTAGGAAGGATATGTGGTAGGTCAAAGGATTAATAACAACAATACCAAAAAATAAGTAAATAAATATAAATTATATAAACATAAATATATAATAACCCCAAAACTAGACCAACAACAACAACACCAACACCAACAACAAACCCCTTGACCTGATGAGCGTAAACAGGAAAATACGCACTATAATACGCTAAACATACCACCCTCTACAGTAGACGATGACGCAGTTGTTCTAAGTAGGGTGGCTATCATTAGAAGATTTTAACCGATTCATTTTAACCCTTTGAATACCAGCGACGTGTGTTATATTGTATTCTAGCTGTATTTAGACGATATTATGCAGCTTAGGCAGGATCGGCGGAAGTTAAAAGGGTGGGTTGAGATAGTTTGAAGCCTTATTATTGCTAGAGGTCTTTCCTAATCTGAATATAATCACCTTATAGTTGCCACAATATAATGAAAAAGACGTCCCTGGTACTGTATGGGTTAATGAATACATACATACAACATATACAGTAAGTAACACCCCGTTCTTTAGCATTGATCTCAAATACAAACCCCCAATGTACTTAAATAAACTAATGAAAGCATACAATCTATTCGAATAACTATACATAAATACAAATCAATTACACTAATAAATAAATATTAATATATACATAAATACAAATCTATAATAACTATACTTAAATACAAATCTATAAATAACTATACATAAATACAAATCTATTAATAACTATACATAAATAAAAATCAATTAATAACTATACATAAATACAAATCTATTAATAACTATACATAAATACAAATCTATTAATAACTATACATAAATACAAATCTATTAATAACTATACATAAATACAAATCTATTAATAACTATACATAAATACAAATCTATTAATAACTATACATAAATACAAATCTATTTGCTTTTTTTTTTTGGCAAACAAATCGAACAAGGGGGAACAACTGTTAAGGTTGGACCAAGCAAAAACCGAATAAGTAAGAGAGAGAGAGAGAGAGAGAGAGAGAGAGAGAGAGAGATAGAGATAGACTCAGACTCAGACTCAATATTTTATTTCGTAAAAGCTACATAAAACTTTGTACATAGTAAGAGAATTGTGAAGCACATTTATCTCATAGTTGGTTCACGGCTTTGAATAAAAGTAATTCTAGATTTTACTGCGTCAATGTCATTTTCCATTAAACATTCGATATTATAAATATTCAATAAAATATTCTTTACTTCCTTCATCAAATATAAGCTATCATCATTGTTAAGTAAACATTTTCTTAAAAAGATACAAGGCTTCATCATACATCTGTGAGCAAACCGTATTTTTTGCCAATTAATTAGATGAGTGAATGTCATTAACCCTGCTAAATCACATGCTTTGTGGTTGCTCTCCCAGTATTTAAGTTTTAAAATCTTCTTAATGGCTTTGTGGTATCCAACCGCAAATTGTTTCAGAGGAACACCACACCGCTTATTGGAAAACCATAATTATGTACCATAAAAACTTAAGCAATAACTATTAAATAGTTGAATAAAAACATTAATATTAACATTAGGGAATTTACGTAAAATACAATTGAATTTATTATAAAACTTATTTCTTGTCCTTATTACATCCTTATCATTATTTAGTTTATCATCAATAATAAATCCTAGGTACTTATGTTCATGTACATTGATCATTACTTCATCATTAAGCTTCATTCTCGGCAGACCATTTATATTATTAGTATCCCTAAAAAACATACACACTGATTTATTTGCATTCACTTGAATATCTAAAGCTTTCGTTTCATGTTCCACAATGTTTAGTAACTTTTGTAACCCTGTCGCTGTTGGCGCTAAAACTACTATGTCGTCAGCATAGGCAATAATGTTACTCATCCTATTGCCAAGACTACATCCAGTTTTGCACTTTGATACGGTTTCGATTAATAAATCAATATATACATTAAAAAGTAAAGGAGATAAAATTCCACCCTGTCTCACTCCGTTCATAATCTTCCAGGGCTTTGACAGTGCATCTTTATGTTTAGTAGCAACCATTTGGTTTCTGTAAAAATAAAACAAAATATTTACAAGGTAATGAGGAATATCTAGTTCTAAAAGTTTCTGGATTAATTTAAAATGATTCACTTTATCAAACGCTTTTCTAAAATCAATAAAACTCGCATATACATTCGATCCTGCAGATCTATAGCGTAAAACAGTTTCCTTAAAAATTAAACCTGCAGAAAGAGTTGAATGGCCCGCTCTGAAGCCATGTTGCCTCTCATTAAAGTCGACATAATTTGTTAATTTATATTTTAAACAATATTCAAAAATCTTTAGAAAAACTGAAGACGATATTATTGGTCTATAGTTATCAATTAAATTTTTATCTTTACCACGATCTTTAATAAGAGGAAGAATGACTCCAGTTATCATAGTATTAGGTATGAAGCCATGAACAATAAATGCTGAAAATAATTTAGCAAGTAAACCTCTTGCATATTCTGGACAAAACTTCAAATGATTCGAATGGATATTATCGTGACCAATAACATACTTCAACTCCGATATGGCTGTATTTATATCATTCAAGTTAATGGTCCCAACTATTTTACCTCTTCGAACATCTTGTTTTAATCTTAAAGCTTCAAAATTACCTTTAGATTGACAATTCTGGTCATCAAATACACGTTTATATGCTTGTGAAAACTTTTCTGCTATTAGATTCGAATCACATTCGCCTTCAATCTTTATATTCAAGTAACCTTTGTTGTTTTTCGATTTCCTAACTTCATTCCAGAATGTTTTGTACCTCTTATGTGAATAAGACTCTGCCAGTTTTTCATTTCGTATTTGTGCTTCATTATGTATTATATGCTTCAGAGCTTTCTTAAATGTCTTTCGTGAACTCTTCATATCTTCAAGGAATTCGCCAACTATGGGGCAGTTATTCCTCTTCCAAATCAAAAAATTCTCCCTTGCTACTTTATATAAATTACGAACATGATCATTCCACCCTGGCTTTATTTCGTAACCTCTGTTGATGTTTAGTATAAATTCTGCTGAGGCATCATTACAAATTTGAACAAATGTATCATAGATATGTTCTAATTCCTTAATATGATTTGAATCTGGACAGTTATATGAACAGCATTCCAGACATTCAAAATTAGTCAAGTCGTACCCAGTGATACAATTACTTACTTTATTTTGATATTTTAATATTACATCCTTTGAGTTAAATAACTTCCAATTAATAAACTGCTTAGTTACTGACTCTATATGCTCATTTTTATGAATTACGTCGATATTTACTTTAAAACCAATGGGAAAATGATCAAATAATGAAAGGTCGTATCGAATACAGATATTATCTATTTTCTCTTGTATACTTTCCGAAGTTAGGATATGATCTAGCCAGCTAACAACACTTCTACTAGGACATAAATATGTAAAGGCATCACTAGGTAGCACTTCATCACTAATACACAAATTATTATTATCAATAAACGTAGTCAAGTCATCCCTAAAACGACCTTTTTGAAAATCTGCATTAAAATCACCACTAATAATACAATCATTAATATTTTGTTCACTGATCAGATTTTCCAACAATGCCAATGTGTGACGATATTCATCTAATGAGTCATTATTTTGTTTATCACAGGGTAAATACACGTTCACAATGAAGTATTTATGCCCTAACGAATTTAAAATTATACCAATTATTCTGTCATTACAATAAACTGGTTCAATAAATGTACTCAAACTCTTTCTCCACATAATCGCTACACCTTTGGAGGGTCGACCCTCCAATATACCCTCATTTGATTTATCTTGAACACAAGCTATACTATCAAATGAATCATTTATTGTACTAATTACATGTAAATCATTTTTTTAGTAACATTAATTCTTGCAAGAGTATTATGTCATTGTCAAATGTTAAGGTCTTAACTGTTTCAATATTATTCCGAATCGAATTACAATTAAATGAAACTATGCTAACCATCATTCTCATTCATTCTAGATCGCGTCGTATAAAACTTCCTAACTTTTACTTTCTTTGGCCAGCAATCTGGTTTGAGCAAAATTTCCCTGTCCTCTATTGAAATGTTTAATTTAAAGGATTTCCAACCCTTCGATTGTGTCTCAATATTTGTTGATTCAAGTTCTATACAACCCATTGGAGTTATATTAAGCTCATCTTTTACAAAACTAATAATATCATCACAGTTCGTTTCCAAGTCCACGTTGCCTATATACAAATCTACAGGTCTACAAATACCCTTAAATTTGGCATTATGCATTGTTTTTGTTCCAGTGATGCCCTTATATTTGCTTATATTTGTCAGATAGATAGATAGATAGATAGATAGAGAGAGAGAGAGAGAGAGAGAGAGAGAGAGAGAGAGAGAGAGAGAGAGAGAGAGAGAGAGAGAGAGAGAGAGAGAGAGAGAGAGAGAGAGAGAGAGAGAGAGAGAGAGAGAGAGAGAGAGAGAGAGAGAGAGAGAGAGAGAGAGAGAGAGAGAGAGAGAGAGAGAGAGAGAGAGAGAGAGAGAGAGAGAGAGAGAGAGAGAGAGAGAGAGAGAGAGAGAGAGAGAGAGAGGTTCGCTCCTCGGTGACTCAAGAAAATTTTGTATAAAGTAGTCTGTAGTTTCTGTACCCATCTGATTCGTAGGTGTCGTTCATCAATCAAAATGCAATAGTATAGCCTAATGCTTGTCAGAATAAAAGCAAAATAATGCGTCATTGTACCGAGGGGCTTAATCAGGGTTATGAATTCAGAATCGGAGTCAGAATCGGAGTCAGAATCGGAGTCGGAATCGGGTGTTGGAGTCGGAATCGGGTGTTGGAGTCGGAATCGGGTGTTGGAGTCGGAATCGGGTGTTGGAGTCGGAATCGGGTGTTGGAGTCGGAATCGGGTGTTGGAGTCAGAATCGGGTGTTGGAGTCAGAATCGGGTGTTGGAGTCAGAATCGGGTGTTGGAGTCAGAATCGGGTGTTGGAGTCAGAATCGGGTGTTGGAGTCAGAATCGGGTGTTGGAGACAGAATCGGGTGTTGGAGTCAGAATCGGGTGTTGGAGTCGGAATCGGGTGTTGGAGTCAGAATCGGGTGTTGGAGTCAGAATCGGGTGTTGGAGTCAGAATCGGGTGTTGGAGTCAGAATCGGGTGTTGGAGACAGAATCGGGTGTTGGAGACAGAATCGGGTGTTGGAGTCGGAATCGGGTGTTGGAGTCGGAATCGGGTGTTGGAGTCGGAATCGGGTGTTGGAGTCGGAATCGGGTGTTGGAGTCGGAATCGGGTGTTGGAGTCGGAATCGGGTGTTGGAGTCAGAATCGGGTGTTGGAGTCAGAATCGGATGTTGGAGTCAGAATCGGGTGTTGGAGTCAGAATCGGGTGTTGGAGTCAGAATCGGGTGTTGGAGTCAGAATCGAAGGTCAGACTCATAATCAGTCAGAAACTGAGGTTGGAGTCAAAGTGAGAATCGGAATACGGCAAAGTTATCGTATATACCACCGACAGTGATGGTGTATGTTTACATAACGGCGTTACTGGTTCCCCTTCTCCCTCATGTTTAGCCCCATTAGTTTTGAGGTTTTAAGACGTTCGTCCCATTACTTTGGCTATTTTTAGACCTTTTGCCTCATTTCTATGCAATTTTAAGACTTTCCTTGCCAATTAGGTGTCGAATTTATCCTGGGGAGCGATAGCGAGCCTGCAATATAGGGGGAACAGGGCTCTGACCCGGGTATTTTTCTACCTAATAAATGCACAAATTTGTTTTGTTTTTCCAAAGGAGGGTCTTGGGGGTATAATTCAAGCTTGCTGAAGGTCTAGGTAATAAGTGATGTTTCGGCACCAAGTATGTTTTGATCAATAATTGGTATCAGCAATATCTAAGCCTCATTTCTTCATATCGAGTGAAATATACAAACATGTTCCTACACTTACCCACCCTATCTAACATCTGACAGACATTAATACAGCACAGAGCCAGCCACACGTAATCACAGCTGGGACATGACTTATTAGCGCGACCGTACATGGATGAATTGCGAGTGTGGTTTCTATTTCTGGGAGATGGACGTATATATTTGTTAATTGTTTTATCTTTTTTATTATGTGTTAGTTCCACCCTAGACCTACATGAACCTGTAACACTACACCCCCTAGACCCCCTTTAAGATAAATTTGTAAATTTTTCGATAGAAAAATGTCCCGGCCGAAGGCCGATTCTTCTAAAATTACATGTTCACTATCGTTCGCCAGGAAAAAAATCGACACCTGAATACCACGAAAGGTCTAAATATTGACAAAGAAATGGGGCGAAAGGTCTTAAAATAGACAAACTAATGGGGCAAACATCTTAAAATCTAAAAACTAATGGGGCTAAACATGAGGGAGAAGGGGACCTAGAAAAAGCCGGCCATCTCCCCTTCAGGACCCGGGTACGAACCTCTTAATCCTACAGTACACGTGTATCACCTCTTGAAGATTATGACGCATTTTGACAGTATATTCTGGCCATCATGAGACGCTTTTAATACAGCTTAGGAAGGATCTGTGGGAATGACAAGGGTGTAGGCTATCTCAATGAACCCTCTGATCTCCATGTACCCTTCCGGAGGTTTTAAGTCTGTACCCTAGACTTCCATCAAGATTAACCCCTTCTGTACCGGCGACGTCTTTTTAAGTTTATTGTAGCTATGTATAGACGATTTTGTGCAGTTAAAGAAGGATCTGTGGTAGTTGAAAGGGTTAAGTGGGATAGTTCGAAGCTCGTTTATTGCTAGAGGCCCTTTTTAAGCTTGATATAATCGTCTAATAGTAGCCAGCATACAGTTAAAAAGACGTAGCCGGTACAGAAGGGGTAAATAAATATTCCCAAGACCCCCCTCAGAAATAAATGCGTAGGGTACGTTTTTCGGCAGGAAACTTTGCTGGCCGAAGGCCGGTTCCTCTTTAAATTACAGGTTCGCTATTGCTTGCCAAGACAAAATCCACACCAAAATGACACGAAAAGTCTTAACATTGGCAAAAAAATGGGGCCAAAGGTCATAAAATTGCCAAACTAATGAGCCGAACGTCTAATAACTGAAAACTAATGGGGCTAAACATGAGGAAGATGGGGGCCAGAAAAACGACCCATCTCCCCTTAACGTCTGCATATGTTTAGCATGAAGAATAACAACATTACAATATAAACTGTATTCTCTCCCCCCCCCCCCCCTCTCTCTCTCTCTCTCTCTCTCATCCCACACCCAAACACCCCATCACACCCACACCTACTCTCTCTCTCTCTCTCTCTCTCTCGCACACACACACTCACAATCTCTCTCTCATCCCACACCCAAACACCCCATCACACCCCCTCCTACGCTCTCTCTCTCGCACACACACACACTTATAATCTCTCTCTCATCCCACACCCCAACACACCCCCTCCTACGCTCTCTCACACACACACACACACACTTATAATCTCTCTCTCATCCCACACCCAAACACCCCAACACACCCCCTCCTACGCTCTCTCACACACACACACACACTTATAATCTCTCTCTCATCCCACATCCAAACACCCCAACACACCCCCTCCTACGCTCTCTCTCTCTCTCTCTCTCTCTCTCTCGCACACACACACTTATAATCTCTCTCATCCCACATCCAAACACCCCAACACACCCCCTCCTACGCTCTCTCTCTCGCACACACACACACACACACACACACCGACACACTCTCTCTCTCATCCCACACCCAAACACCCCAACACACCCCCTCCTACTCTCTCTCTCTCTCTCACACACACACACACACACACACACACACACCGACACACTCTCTCTCTCATCCCACACCCAAACACCCCAACACACCCCCTCCTACTCTCTCTCTCTCACACACACACACACACACACACACCGACACACTCTCTCTCTCATCCCACACCCAAACACCCCAACACACCCCCTCCTACTCTCTCTCTCTCTCTCTCTCTCACACACACACACACACACACACTCTCTCTCTCTCATCCCACACCCAAACACCCCAACACACCCTTGTTACAGGCAGCATTGTCTTTTGTATCTCTCGTGTACATCGCAAAAAAAAAAATACAAATACAACAAAATAAATTAAAATGTAAAACTTGCAAACTAAACAAAGCAACACTTGGACAAAGACAATATAAAGGCAAAATAACTAATCAAAATACCTATGTGGAAACAAAGCAACACTTGGACATAGACAATATAAAGGCAAAATAACTAATCAAAATACCTACAGTACAGTATGTGGAAACATAAATAAATAAATAAATAAAGATATATAATAAATAAAAGGGTTAAAGGAATCTTGTGGACAAAGTTTGTGTTGTTGATAATAAGATGTGCGGCTGACCTCTCTGGAGCAGCGGTGTGAACCATGAAGCCTCAGTCCAGGGTTCCAACCACTAGCTCACATGTTGGTGGCTGCCATCTTTTATTATTATGTATTTAGCATTATTATTATTATTATTATTATTATTATTATTATTATTATTATTATTATTATTATTATTATTATTGTTCGCATGTGTGGGGAGGTTCTAGAGCCAAAAGCATTTTGTCTCATCAACTCGCTTCCTTTTACTAATTCCCTACAATCTCTCTGTACACGCCACAATGTTGCATCCCTCTCACTCTTCAGAGCTATGTCAGTGTATACCTCCTCCCTTACGGAGAGTAGGGGGCACCCGCCTTTCAACACACCCTCATCCCTATTCTGTCCATCTCTCTAATTCAGGAGTGAACCGATTTTCCCAGTCTTTCAACATGTAAGCTTTGGAACTCTCTCCATAAATCTGTCTTCCCTATGACTTTAACTGCTATCGTACCTTGAATTTGGCTCTCGGTCACTCTGTCCACTTTGGACAGATCCCAAGGTTAAGGCCTTTGATATTGATATTGATATTGATATTGATTTGGTATTGATAAATACGCTCAATGCAGGCAGCTTTGCCTTTAGTCTCCTTCACTCACATAAAAAAAATAAAAAATAAAGATAAATAAAACACACACACACACACACACATACTAATATTTGGTATTGATAAATACGTTCAATGTAATGAAAACATAAAGATAAATAAAACACACACACACATTGTTTTTATGTTTTGTTCAAACCTTGGGATCTGTTTTCCCAGCTGCAGCAGTTAGACAAATCAACAAACATAAACAAAAGTCAATCATAATTTTGAAATCTCACATCCGGACAGAAATATTGTCAACAACGGATTGTTGTGGGAGTTGTTACTGGGTTTTCAGAGTAACAGTGAGAAAGAGAATAATAAAAGGAAAGAAGTGAAGAAAAGAGGTAGACAAAAGAGGTAGACAAAAGAAGGATATACCGGTATGGAAAATGCATTGAGAGGAATGGTTATTTAAATTCAAATATTATATACCGGGGGATTTAAACAAATAATAATCAAGGGTAACAGGAAGAAAACTAAAGAGAACAAGTTAAAATAGAAAATGTACATGGAGGGAGAAAAAGGCCAATGAAAACAATATGAAGTTAAAGAAGGAAGGGATATATATTTCACCATGCCGAAGTGTGTGTGTGTGTGTGTGTGTGTGTGTGTGTGTGTGTGTGTGTGTGTGTGTGTGTGTGTGTGTGTGTGTGTGTGCGTAATGCAGGAATGCCAACACTATAATTTTTATGAATAAATTTACCATTTCGAGATCCCAAGGTGGGTTTGAATGGGTTTGAATGAGACACTTTTAAAGGGAATATATATATTCATTGTTTTTATGTTTTTTTCAAACCTTTGTTTATCAATACCAAATATCAGTAGTTTTCTACAGTGGTGCGCGGCTGCTTCACCCAGTGAGACAGGTTGCCGACCAAGGCTGACGAATCCCATCCACCCGGATGGGCGTATTTATCAATACCAAATATCAGATCCCAAGGGTTCCTTAGTTTTTATGTTTAGTTTTTAGTTTTTAAGGCCTTAAGGTTAAGGTTAAGGTTAAGGCCTTGGGTGATATTTGGTATTGATAAATACGTTCAATGTAATGAAAACAAATTGAGCGTATCAATATCAATATCAATATCAATATCAAAGACCTTGTCTTCATCCTCGGGCCCAGACTCCAGACATGTAGAACATCTTAAATGTTACCAAGTTTGGGAAGTTTAATGGAATTGTTGTGTGGATTTCACAAGGTGATGGCCTATCTTTTTTATAGTATAGTAACTGGAATTATAATATAGGAACTGGGGAACCAGTATGTGTAAATTGCGTTACTTTTGATAATAATAATTAAGGAATAAGCAATAAGAAAGTGCTAATAGGTATCAAACAGCAGGTTACAGTTAGAATATAGAATAACTCGTTGGTTATACAATATTGAGTAAAGGAGTGTACAATTAATATAACTAGATTAAAACTCTGTGTCTGTGTATAACTAGGGGTGTGGAGTCCAAGGGAGTTTATGCCAAGTGGAATCTGGCTTAATTATTATGATATCCAAACTATAATGGTGGTCATACAGTCCAACTCTACACTATACACCATTATAATATTCAACTCTCACACCGTTTTAACTACTCCATTACCAAGCTTCACATTTAGTTCACCGTCACTACCATTCGCTAATAATGTATAATTCGTATTTTCAATACGAAAAATACAAAAATAATAATAATTTAATGAATAATTAAATGTAATTAAATTCAGTTGTTTTTATTTCGAATTAATTGCGTGTAGGCTAATTGTTTTAATTTGAGGTTCAGTTGTTTGATTTGTGAATTTGAAGAATTTTTAGGGGTGAATCGTCTGAATTTAATTTACTTAATTTAATTTAATTTGTATTTAATTTAAGTAATGGTCAGGAGTGATGTTGTTGATGGTAGCTCGTATACCGTGCGAGTCTACAAGGACTCTAACACGGACACCGTGCAGGTGTCTGACCAAGTCCGAGGACTCTTGCACCTCTCCTAACTACTAGTCTACTTTCAATTATTTAAATGAATGAATGAATTACATTGAGCGTATTTATCAGTGTGGAATGTTTTCATAGAAATTTAAATTTGTTTGTGTTTTTTTCGGCTACTGTTCCATGATTCGTGACACCACCCAGGGCCCGGCCCCCCGGACGATGACCTTTCTCACTTTCCGGCAGCTATTGTCAGGCTATGGTCTATTGTCAGCTATGGTCTATTGTCAGGCTATGGTCTATTGTCAGCTATGGTCTATTGTCAGGCTATGATTTGTGTATATGAATTGATTTATTTATTTATATTTATTTATTGAAGGTATGGATATGGGTGAAGTTAATGTAAGTAATGAATGAATGATATGTGAAGCTAGTGGATCAAGTCATCACTTTACTAGAGTTCTGGCCTGGCTACTGTTCCATGATTCGTGACACCACCCAGGGGGCCGGGCCCCAGATGACGACCTTCCACACTTTCCGGTAGTTACAGTCCTTCCTCGTTCTGAGATGATGTAGTGTTACACCCCCCACCCCCCAAACCAGCCGCGGTGTTCGTTGTTTATATCGGTCTAGAGAACAAGGGGGAACAACTGCTCTCTGATCCAGGAATGAAACCTATCTCAGAGTGGAACTACAGCTGCCTGATCTAAGCCCAACTCACACCGCAGGCTGGTATATATCCCATCCAGGTGATCAACCTGGATCAGCATGGTGTTGGTGACCCGAATGATCAGTTCTGGTCACCCAGTCCCACCTGGTGATCACTCCAGGTCAGCTAGGGACACCAGTTATCACCCAGTTAAGGGCAGCAACTAGGTGTTATTCCCAAAGCAAGGGACACCAGTCATCACCCAGTTAGGGGCAACAACTGGATTTATTCATCACCGGATTATTAGTCCGGGTCAGAATTCGGTGGCCACCTAACCAGTTAACAAACGTCTGCAGTCGCATGTCGGGTTCCCTCAGAGGCTCGAACTGCATCCCGAGCGGTGAGAGGCGTTAGCCTGTACCCACTCGCCCGTGTCAACTGGCTGATTTTATATAAAGTATTTGGTATATTTAAGCATACGTATTATAATTATTATTATTAGTATTATTACTACTATTATTATTATAATTAGTAGTAGTAGTAGTAGTAGTAGTAATATATATATATATATATAATTAGTATAGTAGTAGTAGTATTATATATATATATATATATATATATTGTTATTTACTATACTGTATTGTTACGGCATTGTTATTTACTATATATATTATATATATTGAAGTAATAAGAATTATTGCTAATTTTATTTAAATTAATATTATGTTTGTGATGGTAGTAATGCTAATGTGAATAAGAATATCTTAACATATTTGAATAAAAAGTATTTCAATACACAATTACCATGAATTATATATCAATACCGCAAATTAACCCTTTCACGCACATATGACGCAGAGGTTGCCAGATTAGCAATAAGAAATAGAGTTCTCTCACTCTTATAATTACCTCGCCAAAATTAGTTTTCTGCCCACAGCTAACTCAAAGACAACTGCACAGGTTGAAGTAACTAAACTAAAGGTTTCTAAATATCCCTGATGGTAACAAAGGCTTTAAAGTATCCCTAACAGGCTCAAAATCGCGTCATATGTCGGAGGGTTAAAAACACACTATAATTATGTATACAAAATATAAGCCTTTGTCGTGAGTGTTGTTGTAAAACAGATACAACAATATAACAAGATGTACAGGTCCCTGCACAAGTTCCAGGACTCTCGCAGATTTTACTACTGTAAGAAAAACATGTATAAACCAATTGTCAGTCTTATTTACTTAAAAGTTACATAAACAAGTGAATTAACTACTGCATAGAAAGAAAATATCCTAATTCAAGAATACTAGTTTTAATTTCATAATATAAATCAATCTAGTGCAAGAAACTGTACTACTACTACTACTACTACTACTACTACTACTAATAATAATAATAATAATAATAAATGATGATAATAATGATATGCAGTTATGAGTATAATTTATGTCTGCTTTGAATAATGACCACTAATCTTGGACTATTTGTAACTATTATTTGGCTTACTAAAATACTGTTCATGTATAATGAACACAGGAGGTAATATTATAATGATCTAAACTGTCCTTCTACTGTAATGGATATAGCACAAAATACTGTTCATGTATAATGAACACAGGGGGTAATATTATAATGATCTAAACTGGCCTTCTACTGTAATGGATATAGCACAAAATACTGTTCATGTATAATGAACACAGGGGGTAATATTATAATTATCTAAACTGTCCTTCTACTGTAATGGATATAGCACAAAATACTGTTCATGTATAATGAACACAGGGGGTAATATTATAATGATCTAAACTGGCCTTCTACTGTAATGGATATAGCACAAAATACTGTTCATGTATAATGAACACAGGGGGTAATATTATAATTATCTAAACTGGCCTTCTACTGTAATGGATATAGCACAAATTAATATATCATAAGTACATAAAAGGGTAAGACCTTTATGCCTGACTCGATCCAGCGTCTGCGAGCTGACACACAAGCCGGGACAGCTTGGCCGTAGTATAAGTAAGGATCTGTGGTAGTAAACAGGATTAAGTGAGCTAGTTCGAGGCCTGTTTATTGCTTGAGGCCCTTTTTAAATTGAATACAACCGTCTAATAATAGCCAAAATATAGATAAAAACACGTCGCCGGTACGGAAGAGGTTAATTGTACAGTTGCTCACATAAGTTCTGTTCCTCGTCGTGATCGTATGTATGAAAGTCAAATTAGTATGAATGAATTACGAGTGCGGCTTCATATAATGAATTACGAGTGCGGCTTCATATAATTATCAGTTGACTAATCAGATGAATTAACTACTGCATAACATACTGCACTCGTAATTCAATGTGCGCATTACATATTGTTAGCTCTCTCTCTCTCTCTCTCTCTCTCTCGTAGTTTTTTAGTTTGCTCCTTAGATCTAAATCATGCTAACACAAAATACCCCCATGACCCCCCTTCGAGATAAATATGTACATTTTTCGGTAGAAACATGTCGTGGCCGTAGGTCGTTTCCTCCTAAACTACAGGTTCACTATAATTTGTCAGGAAAACAATCGAAAGGTCTTAAAATTGACATACAGGGGGCAAAAGGTCGCCAAAGTAATGTCTGATAATATCAAAACTAATGGGGCTAACAATGAGGGCAAAGGAGGTCCAGCAGAAAAACCCGTAAGACAAAATCTGGCCTTAATTGCCGTGATTGTGTGTGGACGATGTATCTACAATTATTATACCTCAACCGTCGATGCCGACAAACCAATATATATATATATATATATATATATATATATATATATATATATATATATATATATATATAATATATATCCCACCAATGGGGTATGTGCCTGAGTATATACATACATACATACATACATACATACAGTACATACATACAATACAAATGCGCTAAAGAACAAAAGCACGTATTTGAAGAGGTTAAAATTGATATATGTCGTCAAACAAGTAATTTAAAGCCCAAGACAAATATTTGCTGGGCTTCAGTTCATGACTGTTTGAAACATAGCGGGTGGGAGGGTGTGGAGAAGCGGAAAATACTAAATATGTGAATTGTTTACTTGGGGTGGTTAATGGGTTGACTGTTAGTGAGTCACCCAAGCATAGCTCAACACCCGGTTCAATACTCCGTGTGGAAACTCTTTTTGTTTCTACATAACATTTGATTAGTTTACTTTATCGTATACAATAACTTCCTTTAATGCATGTATCATTATACTGTACATGTATTGAACATAACTGTTTATTGTAATTATATATGTACACCAACCAAATTTACTTCTTAACTCAATTAATGAAATCAACAAATACATGTGGCACTCCAAGGACTCACACCGAAATTCCGCGCATTTATGCATTACGCTATCAAGAAGGTATAACAACTATAATATTATTGGTATTTATAGTAGTGATAACAATATTATTAATGCATTTTACAACACTGCTACTACCGATAATTACAATATTTATGGAAACAATAGTAACATTATTACACGTGAAATTACCAAGATAAAATATGCAATTACAGTATAAATAATAATAATAATAATAATAATAATAATAATAGTGATAATATTCATAACAATACTAATTTAATAAATATAATATAAATATAACTGTATACAAATAAATAAGATGTGTTATATATAATGTCATTAATGGTAAAGTTGATAGTTAACGAGCTTTAAATGCAACTTGTTAACGTACAGATCCTAAGGTTAAGGCCTTGGGTTAACATTCCACACTAATATTTGGTATTGATAAATACGTTCAATGTATTACCGCTACTCTAATCAGTAGAAGGAAATAAACTATAGGAAATAACACAAAACTATAATCTGTTTCTTTTCAACTGACGCTAAATTGAAAAGTTCCCATCAAGATTTCTCATTTATTTTGAAGATTTTGGAGATATGGTGCTAAGTACATAAACTTGGTCTGTATATGAAACAGACAAAATGGTTTCTTATTGTTTCGTTAGCTATCGAGAAATCAGTTGTTAAGGGATCCAGTTTACCGTCAGATGAAATTAAAGAGTGAGGAACGATAATGAACAGTTATATCAAGTACATTTAGGTTACTACATTTGTCACCTTCAGTGTTATTAGGTGTTGGTAGCTTTTTGGACCAGCTCACAAAAGTGTATCTTCTCCGAGTATAGTAATATTTAAGGGTAGGTTTTTAGTTTGTGCCTAAAACTATACCCCCCCCCCCCCCAAGACCACCTTTCAAGATATATTTGTACATAAAGTAAAAAATAAATAAATAAATAAATAAATATGTCCACCCGGAGTATTGAACCGGGTGCTGAGCTTTGCTTGGGTGACTCACTAACAGTCTACCCGTTAACCACCCCAACTAAACAGTTCACATAGGACCATTTTCCGCATATTGTATTGTACTGTACCTTAGCTAGTATACCACGAAGATTCTCTATTCCAAACCGATTATCCCGAATATACTATAGTTTTCCTAGGTATGACAAAACATGTCATACCTACCAATTATCACCAGCCATACAACTGAGCCACAACCAATAAAACAATACTCAAACTCTCAATATAAGTGCCATATTGTTTTAACATTTTAGACATTAAAAAAGCCGAAATCCAACGTAATTCTACTCATTCATCCTAATATATATGATTAATAAACATATTAAATTATTATTAATTATTAAACATAACGAACATAACGAATACTCATCAAAAACAATGTGGCCTGCATGGGGATCGAACCCACGACCTTCGCGTTATCAGCACGGCGCTCTAACCAACTGAGCTAACAGGTCAACAAACACCATTGCAGAGAAAGGAACAGGCAATGATTCAATCAGTAAGCATTATTCTAGTGTACCTTTGGACTTACAAAGGGCCGCTCTTGGGCAGTAATGTCAACTAGAATGAACTGATCTAAATGACCCGCAAGCAGGACAAAAAATAAAAATGCATATTTGTCACAGTTCGTTGAGGGCGGGGGGGGGGGGGGTTGCAACAAACTACTCTTGGGTGGTATGAAGTTGGTGGGTTGTAATAATATATTATAGATTATTGTGTCTAACCTGTTTTTGTAAATAACTATAAAATAAAAATGGCATATCCAACTGTGCAATGAGTTAGGGCAGCGCTACTATTATCACTACTACTAGTACCAGCCTGCGGTGTGAGTTGGGCTTAGATCAGGCAGCTGTATGTAAACACAAACAAATTTAAATTTCTATGAAAACATTTCACACTGATATTTGGTATTGATAAATACGTTCAATGTAATGTTTACATACATCAAATGTAGTACCAACAAAACACAAACAAATTTAAATTTCTATGAAAACATTTCACACTGATATTTGGTATTGATAAATACGTTCAATGTTCAATGTCTGTAATGGTTACTACAGTCACCATCATCACTACTACTATATTATAAAGGTTAATCTCGACAGATCCCAAGGTTAAGGCCTTGGGTAAAGAGTTCCTTAGTAATGAATTACTAATTACAACATTCCACAATGAACATTTCATTACATTGAGCGTATTTATCAATACCAAATATCAGTGTAATTAGTAATTACTAAGGAACTCTTTACCCAAGGCCTTAACCTTGGGTTATGGGATAACCTTGGGTAAAGAGTTCCTTAGTAATGAACTGAGTATATCACTGAGTATATATCAGTAATAGCACTGAGTATACAGAAATGGTTGAATCAAGAAGTAAGTTTAAGCAAGCAATAAAACAATGTAAACAACATGAAAATAATGAAATATGTAAGTCTATTGTTGATAAGTTTTGATTGAAAATTAAGGAACAGTTTTGGAAGGAAGTAAAGATCAAAAGAGGTAAAGACAAAACTACAATGATCATTGTATCAACTATACTAGCATTGATGGTTATTCGGATCCTAATGAAATTATAAACATATTTTCTAATATGTATTTAATGGATATCGATAATCCTGAATTAATCGGTAAACAAGTTTGAAAGGAAATGGAAAGAAGGTAGGAAAATGAATGTTGTAACCTCGCATATATCATTGAAGCGAGCCATTTGTATATTAAATCTTGGCGTTGGGCATGATGGATTACACTGGCTTTTTGTGAAGAATGCAACAGATAACTTGTCTGGAGCGGTGTGAACTATAACCGAGTCCCTTGTTCAAACCACCATCTCAACAAGTCCGGCCTATATTATTATTATTATTATTATTATTATTATTATTATTAAATCCCTTGAAGCCAGATCCATAGTTTACGTAAACAAGGTATTTTTCCTTCAAGATAACCCTATTACTGGATGTAACCCCTTCTGTACCGACGACGTATTTTTATTTTTTATTCTAACTTTATTGAGACGATTTTGTGCAGTTTAAGAAGGATCTGTGGTAGTAGAAAGTGTTGTGTAACATTGTTTGAAGCCTGTTAATGGCGGGATGATCTTTTTTAAATTGAATACAATCGTCTAACAGTAGCCGGTATAAAATAATTATGACTTTAGGGAGTTTCAGAGAGATGTTTCGTGGATAATAAATGTTGATAAGCAGAAGTTCTGAAATGTGAAGAAGAGATTGTTAAATCATGAGCGCTAACAGTGCTAAAGGGGTTAAACCACTGACCTATCTCCCAGTATATATATAGCATATTTGCTAGTATATTTGTAGTATATTTCCTGCTAGTATATAATGTAGTATATTTTTGTAGTATATTCCTGCTAGTATATTTGTAGTATATTTCCTGCTAGTATATTTGTAGTATATTTCCTGCTAGTATATTTGTAGTATATTTCCTGCTAGTATATTTGTAGTATATTTCCTGCTAGTATATTTGTAGTATATTTCCTGCTAGTATATTTGTAGTATATTTCCTGCTAGTATATTTGTAGTATATTTCCTGCTAGTATATTTGTAGTATATTTCCTGCTAGTATATTTGTAGTATATTTCCTGCTAGTATATTTGTAGTATATTTCCTGCTAGTATATTTGTAGTATATTTCCTGCTAGTATATTTGTAGTATATTTCCTGCTAGTATATTTGTAGTATATTTCCTGCTAGTATATTTGTAGTATATTTTCTGCTATGGATAGTGGACACATTAATTATGATTTAGGTTAAATAGGGTCTATTATATACTGTGACTCCGATACATTCACCGCTAAAAGTGCTCGTGTGACCCAGGCTTAACTGCTACAGGTTGTATCTATCTCAAAACAAAACAGTCACACACAGACAAAATAAAGATCCGTCAAAATGTCTGGACCCACGGAGCTTGAAGCAATTTATGTCGTAGGACAGATAGATTGAGGGAGAGAGTTCCCAAGGTTACTTGTTGAGTGGACAAACAAAATGGGTTCACTTATGGATTAGAGAGTTGACAGAATAGAGGTGGGAATGTGTTACAGTGAGTATCCTAGTAAATAAGAGTCCTGAGGAATTACACCGGGACAACTGAGATTTGAGACGGTGATAACTATTAAAGGAAATCCATGAAAATCTACATGATACCACATTATTATCCTGACCATTTTATCACAACCAAAGACATGATAACAACTGTAAAGTATACAGTTTACTTTGTATATCTGATAATAATGTATTAATAATAAGGGACCTGGTATTAGGACTGGTTTTGAATAGTCTTTCGTTTGACACCCTGACACCCTGTCGTATACGATACCCATCTCACCTTGTAACCGATGTGTATTAATCAATACCAAATATCAATTTGATATTGATAAATACGCTCAATGTAATATCAGTGTGGAATGGTTTCATATTATGTTCCACACTGATATTTGGTATTGATAAATACACTCTATGTAAATATCAGTGTGGAATGGTTTCATAGATATTTGGTATTGATAAATACGTTCAATGTAATGGAAATGTAATGGTATCTACAGACAATTTTATTCAGCTTAGGCATAACACTTATATTTCTCTATTTTCTATGTCCAGCTTTCTTAATCTTCCGCATAACAATGATTCAACAATATACTAGTTTGGTAATATATATATATATATATATATATATATATATATATATATATATATATATATATATATATATATATATATTTTTATAATAATTATATAATAGTTTTATAATAATTATTGTATATATGTATGTTAATGTATGTATACAGTACATGTGTGTGTGTGTAAGTAGGTGTGTGTATGTATATGTGTGTTTATGTATAATTTATATACTGTGTAGCTGTGAGGGGGATTAGCCAGGTGTGGGCTATTCGTCCTTATAAGTAGGCTGTAGGATCTGCCTTGTGTGACCTTTCGGCTTTCTGCAGACTCCCATATTATTTGTTTCTTTTTCTATTTGTCTTATATAAGAACATAAGAACATAAGAAAATGGGAGTCTGCAGAAAGCCGATTGGCCTAAGCAAGGCAGATCCCTGTAATATGTAATTTGTATGTGTATGTATGTAATGTATGTGTGTATACAGTATGCATGTATATGTGTATGTATATGTAATTATATGTATTTCTACAGGTATATGTATGTCTTCATATTTACATAAGTTACGATAACAGTTTGAAAGGGATCTGCAAGTTCATTGAGGTGTATCAAATTGTATATATGATTAGATTGTATTGTTAGGCACATTTCAATGTATATATGTACATATATTTTGTATATAAATTAAGTATGTTCCTAAAAATATGGCAACAGGCAGTAGGCTGGCAACACTTTTTGTATTTATATGCTAGTTAGCAACTCACAGATGATTTAGGACGGGTATTTAAGCCTCACTCTCCCCCTGTTTTCTTGTATTACCCTGAAGATGTCTTGAGAGAATAGACGAAAGCTTGGTGTTCCATTGTTTCAATTTTCCTAGCGAGTTTTACTACACACATATATATATATATATATATATATATATATATATATATATATATATATTTATCATAAGCTGATCACCTTCCAAAGTTGAAAGACCTCGTCATCAAATAAGCTTCAATACATTACTAATTGATGTCATCTAAAACCTACAAGAAACAGTTAAAACCTAGTCCCACGTTCAGTTTCCTAGTTTTTAATTACTAAGGAACTCTTTACCCAAGGCCTTAACCTTGGGATCCGGAAAACGGAGAATGATGCTGATTTGTTTTCATTTTTGGCTATAATAATATTGAAATGAGCAACTTTTATCACCAATTTTCGTTGTCCAACATTATTACGGCAACATGGAATTACATGAAGGGATAGACTAGACAGTAGATGTCTATGAAAACATTCCACACTGATATTTGGTATTGATAAATACGCTCAATGTATATGGGAAGCGACATAAGGATGAATAGCTGGAAGGACGGAGTGAAACAATATGTATACCATGTTAAAGTTAAAAAAAATCATAAAGTCTTTATGAGGACTTTACACGATCATGACAAGCAACCAGACACTACTATAGTGATACCACAGGAGGGGGACGTTAATAACTGTGAACCCCAAACACAGCATCTCCTCGGGGAGGAGCTTAACTCTTCCTGTAACATCATTAGTGTAGTCATTGTTCTCATCATGGTCGTTATTAATGACCAGCCACGGTGTATGTTGTTTTATGGTCTAGACCAGGGGGGAACTACTGTTCTCTGGTCCAGGAGTCGAACCTAGCTCAGAGGGGAACTACAGCTTCCTGGTCTAAAGCGCTCCCAACTCAGCCACCGCGACTGGCCAATAGGGTTATCTTAGAACTTATATTTATATAGGAGTATCTACTCAATATCCGTCTTTTCAATAAATTATAATTATAATTATTATTATTATTATTATATATATATATATATATATATATATATATATATATATATATATATATATATATATATATATATACCTTGTTTTGTTACTTTGTGTAGTTTGTAGGTGTTACAATGTCTAAAATATTATGTTCACGCGCTTAACAGTCAATGTTATAAGTCCTGTAATCATTTGCTTCAAGTAATGTTTCAATTGTTATACCACAATTGAATTATTGTTTCTATTATTACAGCAAACATAGGATACTCACATCGAAATTCCGCGCACTTATGCATTACGCACACACGGATATTTGGCCTCTTTGGGCTAATAAATAGTTGCGACATGTGAGCTGGAGTTGAAGGATAATTAATATATTTTTTACAGAAACACCTACACTGTTCTTACTTGTTTCCATCCTTGAGTTATATGTTTATCTCTCAGCCTGACGTATATGTTGTTTATTGACTTATATTGTCATACTTATATAGTTCCTAACTAACAATTTATATCTTAATCATATGTTAGCATTATCTGTGTGTATAATATCACTTGTTTGTATAAATATAATTTATATTTATGAATATGATTAAGACAATGTTTATTGTATTACAGAAAGTTATTATGTACCGTCAAAGTCATGAATAGTTGGACAATATGTGAGGGAATATTATATTTCAATTAATTGCTGGCAATCTTGTTTCTATCATTGGTACCGGAAGTTGTTTATGTATTGTTTATGTATTCCTGTATTATAGTTTAACAATACTACCGGCAAACACAATAGCTACGCACCACCTTCACACGCTATCAAACTCAACCAGACAATATAATTAGCCCTTTGAGTACCAGCGACGTGCGTTATATTTTATTGTAGCTAGATTTAGACGATATTGTGCAGCTTAGGAATGATGTGTGGCAACTGAAAGGGTTGGTTGAGATAGTTTGAAGTGTTATTATTGCTAGAGGTCCTTCCTAAGCTGAATACAGTAGTCTAATAGTTGTCAAAATATGATGAAAAGGACGTCCCTGGTACTGGACGGGTTAGTGTCAACCCTTGGAAGATACTAGTACAAAGGAAACAAAGCAACAACAGGTCTAGTGTCAACCCTTGGAAGATACTAGTACGCCGCATTTCTTTCCTGTTTTCTGGCTATTGATAGACCAATTTATTCGGATTAGGAAGGGTGTATGGAAGTTTGAGAGTTAATTGAAATAGTCTTTAACCACATAATTTCCACAGTTCCTTCCTAAATTGCTTAAAGTCGTCTAATGATAGCCAGAGTAAACTGTCAACATGCATCATAATCTTAAAAGGGTTCATATCCAATGTGGGTGCTTAATTTTCAAGAATTACGGTAATATTATGAGACTTGTCTTCACAAAAATAGCCAAGGTCCCTCATCCCACAATGTATGCCCTTATTTTACTGATGGTGTTACTTACATGCAAACACTCGTGGTTTTATTATAAACAGATGGTATCACTACACTTGCTGCGCATATTAAGTTCATCAACACGAAATCCTGGTATTTAGTATTTTTGCATAATTTAATGTGAATATATTATATGAGTGAATGCAATATTTTAGTAACCATTTGACTTCTAACATTTGCACCGTCAAGTGTGCACAATTAAGGGGGGATGGTTCACTTTTTAGGAGATTTTTGAATGTATTCATTATTTTTCTAGTTTCCTCCCTAGACCTCCATCAAATTAAAAAAAAAAACATCCATTAGATCCCTCTTCTAGATTAATTTGTACATTTTTCGGTAGAAAAATTTACCGGCCAAAGGCCGGTTCTTCCAACATTACAAGCTCACTATCGTTCGCCAGGGAAATAATCGACACCTAAATAGCACGAATATTGACGAAGAAATGGGGCGAAAGTAGTACCGGTAGTATTGTTAAATGTATTATTATTATCATTACTATAATTACCGGTATTTTCATTATTGTTATTACAATATACAGTTATATCTATAAGCATTATGATGCAAGCAGTTATTAAAAGGAAGGTATTATATACGATTAAAGAAAACAAAAATAAATTGGCCACCCGGAGTACTGAACCGGGTGTTGAGCTTTGCTTGGGCGACTCACTAACAGCCTACCCATTAACCACCCCAAGTAAATAGTTCACATAGGACCATTTTCCGCTACTCAACTCCTTCAGCCCGCTATGATTCAAAGAGTTATGAACTAAAGCCCAGGAAATATTTGTCTTCGGCTATAAATTGCTTGTTTGACGACAAATAGTTATTTTAACCTCTTCAAATACGTGTTTTTGTTCCCTAGCACATATTGTATTGTACCAAGTAATAATTATCTAATCATACTTCATGTTAATAATATCTGTGTAAAATAATGGCAATTAGCATTTAATCATGATTTCATTGCATATTGTTGATTGAGTGTAAGTCTTACAAATATTACTTTGTATTATAACAAAGGCTACCGTATATGAAAAACCGACTAAAATGAAAAGTTAATAAACAATTATTATTATTATGCTCATCATTATTCATATAAGTCTATTTGTATTGCAACTTACAAATTACCAGTAGCTCCTACTACCTATTCTACGTGTACTGGCCTATTATACAAACAATGTATATAATGGTTTGGAAGATATGTATTGTTAAAACAAAATATCAATAAGAAAGGTACCAATAGCTTCTACTACCTATTCTACGTGTACTGGCCTATTATACAAAACAATGTATATAATGGTTTGGAAGATATGTATTGTTAAAACAAAATATCAATAAGAAAGGTACCAATAGCTTCTACTACCTATTCTACGTGTACTGGCCTATTATACAAAACAATGTATATAATGGTTTGGAAGATATGTATTGTTAAAACAAAATATCAATAAGGGCCTTGTTAAGGGGGGTCACCTGCTTTTATTTATCTTTCTCTCCTTTTCTCTCTTTCTCTGGCTTGTATCCGTTCGGCCCTATTCAGCCAACGGCTTTAAGACGTTTATCCCCATCCAGGTGTCGATTTGTTCCTGGCGTGCGAGAGCGAGCCAGCATTGTATGGAGAAATCAGGCTTTGCCGGAGAAATGTTTCTATCGAAAAATGAACAAATTTAGCTTGCTGTCAAAACAAAAATATATATACAGTATATGCTGGCTCGCTCCCGCTCGCCAGGAAAATATTGACACCTGGATGGGGATAAACGTCTTAAATCAGTAAGCTGAATGGGGCCGAATGGATACAAGCCAAAGAGAGAGGGAGAGAAAGAGAAAAAAAGCGAGGTGGGCTCCCTTAAGTACTGATGACTCTCTCTCTCTCTCACACACACACACACACACACACACACACACACACACACACACACACTAATGATTGGTTGGTGGTCAACCAATCACTTCGCTGTAAATAGGCGATAAATCATGACCTCTAACCTCTGAAACTGAAAATCGACTAGAGTAATCGAGCGAATATTTAGGTCAAGGAATAGGTGTGGAGTTGTATAGCCAATTTGCTCTAGCCCTTTTTAGTTACAGAGGATTGTTGGCCTACTTACAGCGAATAGACTATAGGAATGGGGGAAGGCTTCTCCGATAGGTTAGCTTGATAAAGGTATTTATTTCAGGGAAGGATACGGAGGCATCAGCTAAACTTAGTCCCAACCATTTATTAAGGAGAGATGGCTCGATTTTATTGTCCCCTTTCTCCCTCGTGTTAGGCCCCATTTGCTTTGAGATTATTAGTCACCTATTAGTTTGGCGACTTCAACACCTTTCGCCCCATGTCTTTATAAATTGGAACGAACGTCTTAAAATTTAAAAACTGATATGCTAAACATCAAGGAGAAGGTTGTCCAGAAAAAGCGACCACCTCCCCCTTAATGAACCAAGGAGGGACCTAATAATGGCCAAACTATTTCAAATTAACTCACACATGATAGTCTAAAGTTGTAAACAATTAAATATGAAAAACATTAATTATTCATTCCACAAACAGATATTTGGTCTCTTTAACCTAATAAATAGTTCAACACTCGGTTCAATACTCTGGGTGGCCACTTTTTCTCCTTTTTTTCAGTTTTGTATATTTATGTGGACATATTGTTGTTATTACAATATAGTTATATCTATGAACATAATTATGCATGCATTCAATGCATAATGCATATACGATAAAGTTAAAAATAATAAAAAAAAAAAAAAAAAAAAAAAAATTGTCCACCCGGAGTATTGAACCGGGTGTTGAGCTTTGCTTGGGTGACTCACTAACAGTCTACCCGTTAACCACCCCAACTAAACAGTTCACATAGGACCATTTTCCGCTACTCAACCCCTCCAGCCCGCTATTTTTCATACTGCCATAAACTAAATTAACCCTTTCAAGCTCCAATACGCATTCCTTTTCTGTTTTCTGGTAATTATTAGACGATTATATTCAGATTAGGAAGGGTATATGGAAGTCAGAGGGTTGATTGAGAGAGTATTTACCGTTTTAATACCCACAGATCATTCCTAAGCTGCATAAAATCGTCTAATGATAACCACAATAGACTGCTAAAACGCATCAGAGCTTCAAGGGGTTAAAATGCTTGTTTTACCCGAAAAATTAATTGTATTACACATATGATAGATTAGGCGTTAATAATTTGATTGATAATTGGTTTTGTTTAAATAATGGGATTTTCTAGTACATTGACGTATTCCTTTCTATGTCTATCTATCTATCTATTGCCTGACGCCGTGATCCCCGAAGGGGTGGCCACGAACGAACCGCCCCCATGTACCTCTGTCCCCAGTCAGTCGACGCCCCTCCCCCCAACCAGCACCGCCTTCGTTCATGTACTTCCTCACTCCATCCTTCCACCTCTCATTCGGTCTACCTCTCCCTCTCTGTCCCTCCACCTCTCTCGCTTTCCATACGTTTTATGTAAGTTATTTAATTATGTTACTCAATTATAATCCTGATAACTAACCACCTTGCTAGCAGCTACTCTAATCTTATTGTATGTATGTATGTATGTATGTATGTATGTATGTATGTACTCAGGCACATAACCCATAGCTGGGGGTGGCCGACTCGAGACAGAGACCGAACAGAAACAACATTTAAAAGTTTTAATTCTTAGGGTCTGGAACCACTTTTACATTCCCTCGCCCCATTCTCTGTCTCGTCTAGTAGGTGAATTTGACATACCCCACCCTCGCACTCCCACCGCCCAGGTGGGTTCAGGTGTCCACAGAAAGGTCACCTCATCATTCTCTCTCTCTCTCTCTCTCTCTCTCTCTCTCTCTCTCTCTCTCTCTCTCTCTCTCTCTCTCTCACTCAAGAATGATCAACAATAAAAATGAGCTAAATGCAATTTGTTTTCTATTTGTGTAATGACATCTAACTTGACAATTCAATCCCAGATAGTTTGAAAGAGAGTAAAGCCTTGACAGCTGTCTCCGATGAAACTTTATAATAGCAGATCCAACAATACGTAGTAATGCATCTAGCAGGTACTCTATTTGACAGATAAGCAAATGGTGAGCGAGAGGTGAAAGATGACAAACCAAAATTAAATTAATGCTAAAACACTATGCTTGTGAATTTGATTGATATCTTTTAATTGTGAATTCGTGGGTATAAACGCAATCTTCGTACAATATGTGCAAGTATGAGTTATTCTAAATTGTCGATGGTGAATGTTAAAACAGAACGCATTGGCTAATAATTCAATGGAAATTGTGGATATTGAATAACAAAATACACAGTAGAGAGATGAGAGGCGGTGGGGAGGTGTTCATATGGTTGCATAAAAACAAGGGAGTTATGTATGAAATTAACATTCTAATAAGCAACAGATATTTTACGCTTCCATCCATACATACATACATACATACATACATACATACATACATACATACATACTGTACATCCATCCATACATACATGAGAAAGGATGAGCATAGTAAGATGTCAGGTCGAGAAGGTTAATAAGGACGCGCTGGGGAGGAGAAATTAAACTGGAAGGGAATCTGGCGACGGTTTTACTAATGAGTGAGTCTGGTTAATGCGAGGGGAAGGACAAGTGTTAATTATGGTGAAGTTAATTAGCGCCTCGGACAGGAACATATGGTAAATAAATTGTGGAGAATCTGGTTTATGATGATGAAGACGATTGAGAGAGAAAAGCCAGAAAAAGAGAGAAAGTGTGTGTGTGTGAGTGTGTGAGAGGGAGTGAGTGACGAAGAGAGAGTGTGTGTGTGTGTGTGTGTGTGTGTGTGTGTGTACTTACTCTAGTTGTACTTACTCTAGTTGTATTGCGGGAGTGAGCATGCTCGTTATTTCCCGCCTCCTATATGTGTAGGTGTTATATGTATCGTTGGAATGGCTGTGGATGTGTGTGTAGTCTGTATTTTTAGCCAATTGGCGACATCGGAAACGAAGGCTTAGGGTGGATCTGTATGGTACCATTCTCACTATAGACGGTACCGTCTCGCCCGAAGGCTTAGGTAGCCATCAGCTTTGGTGAGCCATACGATACCCATCTCTCCTTGTACCATTTTTGCCTACCCCAGATGGGACGTCACAACGTCGTCCACTTATTCCAGGTACCTATTTACAGCTAGGTGAACTGAGGCTAACACATGAAAGGAGACAAGCCCAATTTGTCTCCGCCCGGCCGGGGGATTGACCCCTCGTGTGTGAGACGAGAGCGCTACCTACTAGGCTACGGGCTGTGTGTGTGTGTGTGTGGTTGTGTGTGTGTGTGTGTGTGAGAGGGAGTGAGTGACGAAGAGTGTGTGTGTGTGTGTGTGTGTGGGGGGGGGGGGGGGGGGGGGGGGGGGAGTTAGGCTGAAACTATGGTGATGGCAGAAAGTGGGACATTTTGGAAATGTATATAAATTAGGATGTCGAATTGGCGAGAAAGATGGTTGACAAGAAAGACTAGATAAATAATATAAGCTGGGGCAAGTAAGGAAGGTTTGATGACATACTTGCCAGTGGGATGCCCAGTGCAGGTATTAAGGGGGAGCTAGTTGCTTTATCTCTATCATGCTTAGTCCCATTAGCTTTGACATTTTAAGACGTTCGACCTATTGGTTTGGCGATTTAAGGACCATTCGCTCCATTTATTTGTCAATAGAAAGACATTCCGTGCCATAAGGTGTCTACTTTTTCGTGGCGAGCGATAGCGAGCCTGTAATTCTAGGATGAAATGGCCTTCGGCCGAAACATTTTTCTACCGAAAATTGTACATATATATCTTGAAGGGGTGTTAGGGGTTGTTGTTTTAAGTTTGATGGAGGTCTACCGAGGTTACTATAACATATATTGATATAAATATACACACACACCAAAATATTAACCACTACCCTATTTATGTTCTTGACTATACTTAATTTTAAATGAGGAATTGTATGCATTTGTTGTTGTGGGGATTGGAGACTATTCTAACAGACACATACAGATAGACACATTGAGAGTACTAATTACATAAGTTAATCAGGTAGGCCTATGCGTGATGAGTTCAGAAAGTTAACCAAGTATTGTGTTGGGATTCCCTGCATTACTTGTGCAGATATTGCTAATTAAATCATACAAATATCTTTAAATGATTATTCAGCTATTCATTAGATTTGAACAACCTAATATTGTGGTAGTGCATGTTTTAATTTAGCTTAGGAGTTAACCCACCGCTAATGGGATACATTCAGCAAAAAAAAAAGACACCGAACAAATTTCGTCAATATCCATCCGATCGTTCTAAATATAGTTCGTAAACTCAAACCCACACAAAACCATCTTACACACACACACACCCACACACCCACACACCCACACACACACACACACACACACACACACACACACACACACAGGGGTGGGACCAATGCAATGACTCCTGCAGCCACCAAGGGGTAATTAATTAAAGAGGTTATTGTATATCCCAACAACACAGGCTTGATATCCACACTGAAAAATATTCTAGACCTGGGCAGACCAATTACTGATCCGTGTGTGTGTGTGGATGTTTTTTGTATTTTTATTTGATGGAGGTCTAAGGAGGAAACTAGAAAATAATGAATGCATGCAAAAATCGCCCAAAAAGTGAACCATCTCCAGTGGGGGAAAAAAAAAACAAAAAAACAAAAAAAAAACAAAAAAAAAACAGGTATACAGTACTTGATAACGACGACAGGTGTAAAGTATATAATTATATCAACAGTATATATATATATATATATATATATATATATATATATATATATATATATATATATATATATATATATATATATATATATATATATATATATATATATATAACAAGCTAACATAAGGTTACATTACATTAAGGGGGTAGGGGGTGGTTTTTATAAGAAACATAAGAAAATGGGAGTCTGCAAAAAGCCGATCGGCCCACACAAGGCAGATCCCTGTCACACCCAACACCAATTACAAGGCCCAATTAAAATGTACCGTATTAACAAAACTTGACACACATTGATCTACTTCATAACTACCGTATACTGTAGGTCTATGTTAAGTCAAAAGGAGAGGCTTGTTATGGATATGTGTTTATTTGTAGTTGTATTGATATGTATGTTTGAGAAATATGCATGGACTGGACTGAATGGCTAGCTAAAACATTGAAAGAATATTAGGTGGATTGAGGGCTGGGGGAACATTCAATATTTGGTAATATCGGTAACAGATATATATTTAGTGTGGGATTAAAGGGTTGAACGGCAAAAACATTAGAACCTGGAGCTTCAACAAGCGTAAGTATAGTGCCAGGGAATACTAGTAAAGAACATAGCCTACTTGATTCAACACCCCTGATAACACCCTTCCCTAATGCCCAACAGTTTGACATCACAGTGGATGTTTAACAAGGACAAAATATTTATTGTTCAAAACCTGAGAGTTAAAGAACCGATAGTAAAAAAAGAAAGAAAAAACAAAATCCAGGGCAGTATGGTGCTGCTCCAGAGTAACACAATATTGGGTGTGTGATTTTTTTTGTTTTTTTCAACATGAGAAGAGCCTCATATTTGCAGGTACTGTTTTGGTAGTCGTATATTCGGGATTGGAAGCGAGACAATATTTTACTTTAGAATTGTATGCGTTGGTAGAAATATTTTCACTTAGGCTATAGGCAATGCATTTAAAAGATTATATAATTATTTAAGTGTTCATAGTTCGATATAGTGTTACAACTGATTAAATATTCTTGTAGTGTAAAAGGATTGCTCTCAAAACTTAGATTTGTAGTATCATTGTTTACATTTTCATTACTGTAGTGTCTGAGGATCGATGCCGCACTTATTTTATGTTTTCCATTATATTCAGATTAGGAAGAGTTTATACTATATACAAAAATACATACTGTTTGTAAATTTATACTTGATATTGACAGATTACTTGAATTTAAAGGCGATACTAGGGTTGGGTGGTGGCTGATAACTACCGTGTTTGATGGAGGAGCAATAATGGTTTGGTAGTTCTCACAGGTAAGCCACGGTAGCCTTGTCCGTTTCTTAGCCATTAATGTACGACTTTAACTTCATGACAAAGGGACAAGTGGCTTATTTCTACACTTTTGGTAGGCCTAATACACTTTATTGAAAAAAATTAGGGGACGGTGTGAACAAACTTTCAACTTCAAAAAAGCTGTGCCAAAATATCATACTGATCCAACTGTTTGTTAATAAGTTATTCCTGAAAAACGATGCCAGACGGCCTCTGAAACCCATAGTAGCTAACTTACATAGCTCGTCTACCATACGAAGCCAACTACACCTCTCCCACTACTACCTACTACTACTATATACTTGTCCTCTGCAATGTAAACAAACACATTTGTTTACAAACAATTAACACATACATACAATGAAATACATACACAATTCACACAATTAACAATTAGAGGCAATTTAATACATACATATATACAAATTAATACACAATACATAAAATTACAATTGCCCCATTTTTCCTATTTTTTTGTGATTTTTTGTTTTTTCTATTTTTTTTAGTTTTTTCTGGGGGGTGGGAATTGAATACATAGAAATTAATACACAGTTACAATCAATTTAATACATACAATGAAATACATACACACATTCATACAAACATTCATACACAAACCAGGTGATCAATCTAGTCTGTTCGGTGGCCACCTAACCTATCACTGTCTGACCAAATCCTGAGTTAGCCCAGGGCTCGATCAGCCAACCAGTCAGTAAGGCTCTCACCACTTACCGCCTGGCTTGTGACTCGGCTGATATATTATAATCAAATGGATCTATTTCCGCATATTATTTTCCATGTTAATCATATATAGGCCTACAATTATTTGCATGTATATGTATTTGTCTTGTAAATGAGATATATGTATATTTATGACAATAAACTTAAATATTTGAGTATGCGAAATAATGATTAGCCTAAGTATAATGTTAAGTATTTCCACAATATTATACAACAATGCATTGTGTGCGTTTTATATGTTAATCCTATTCACTGGCTCTAGCTCACTGGCTCCCCCCCCCCCCCCCACACACACACACACAAACAACCTATATTATACCAGTGTCATATTTAGTATGAATAATTCCAAGACATTAGTCATATACGAAAACAACAATATTTTACGCTTACAGTCTGATTTATTGAAAACAAACAATTGGAGGAACCTTAGTCATGTGTTAAGGAATGGCTGGAACTCATTTTTAATTTATCTGGCTTCACTTACTGTTTTTGTTTGTGTTTCATCTACACAGAGTAATTCAGCTAACTCTCACAAATACCTCCTCCTCCTATTCATTTCACTACACTTAAGGGGGTACTACTCGCTTTTTCTGGATCCCCTTCTCCCTCATGTTTAGCATATTCGTTTTGAGGGTTTAATACGTTCGTTCCGTTAGTCTGGCAATTTTGAGACCTTTCACCTATTTTTTTTGGTTAATATTAAATCCTTTCGTGCCCCATAAGTGTCGATTTCTTTCCTGGTGAGTGATAGCGAGCCTTCTATTTTTAGAAGGGATCCAAAAAATTAAAAAAAAATTGAAAGGAGGTCTAGGGAATGTTTTTCTAAGCTTGATTTTGAGGCCTAGCGAGGAAACTCAAAAATAAATAAATAATTCTATAGACCCAAACCAAGCAGTACCCCCTTAACTCTATAGACCCAAACCAAGCAGTACCCCCTTAACTCTATAGACCCAAACCAAGCAGTACCCCCTTAACTCTATAGACCCAAACCAAGCAGTACCCCCTTAACTCTATAGACCCAAACCAAGCAGTACCCCCTTAACTCTATAGACCCAAACCAAGCAGTACCCCCTTAACTCTATAGACCCAAACCAAGCAGTACCCCCTTAACTCTATAGACCCAAACCAAGCAGTACCCCCTTAACTCTATAGACCCAAACCAAGCAGTACCCCTTAACTCTATAGACCCAAACCAAGCAGTACCCCCTTAACTTGCACACCACAATTCATGCCATCACACCTAAATAAGGTGCCCTGATTTTGACTCACTTGGTCACTTGGGGGACCTCTATGCCTTTTGTCTCCTTCATGCACGTAACAATATATTCATATTATCACCAACTATAACATTCAAATATCATCATCGTACAGAAACGGAAACATTCAGGAAGCTTTCTCAAATACGAAGATAATATCTTGATAATGATTAAGCCTTTAATTCGTCAATTTACTTCCTAAACTTGATACAATTTTAAAATCAAGTCTAAAGGAATAAAAATCATAAGATGTATACTAGAATCATGAGACAAAGTTTGTGTTGATGATAATAATATGGTGGACTGCCCTGTCTGGAGCGGTGTGAACTCTATATCAGAGTCCCGCGTCCAAACCACCAACTTCGGCTGGACATGAAGCATATTGCATTTTTACTTTGTATGATAATACTTACTATTATTATAAGTGTTGCACTTCAACTTAAAATCACTGCTCTACTAGGGTAGGAATAATTCGACAGTTGTTTGGAAGTTCACGTCTTTATTTAACACTTATGTCACCTTTATATATATATATATATATATATATATATATATATATATATGCACTACAAACACATGTCAGCAAGTAATTTTGCTTAATATGGACAACCACAACCCCAACTTCCTTAAAGCCTAAAGGTTGCAAGGGGTGAACTGGGGATTACCCATACATTGACAATTACTCTTCCACAGTGCAGACATTCTGATGTTGGTTTATTTTGATAATTCACATCCTATAACTTACAACACCGTTATCAACGGTTGGTTGGTGAAGTGCAGAGCGTCTTGGAGTCTAACCTCAGTCATCTCAGGATCGACCCCGCTCAAAGGAGTCAAAGGAGTTTATTTTTGTTTCCACCCAAGTCCTTAACCCATTTATTACCGGTACCATCGCGTTCACAGAATTTTGGCTAATATTAGACGATGTTATTCATATTAAAAAGGGTCTCCAGTAATTGACAGGCTTCGAACTATCTCGCTTAACCTTTCTGTACTGTCTCTGATCCGTTATAAACTGCACACAATCGGCTTATTATACCGAGAATAAATTTACAAAGACGTGACCGGTACAGAAGGAGTTAACCTTGGTGACTGTGTACTTTGAGGCCTTCATGGCTATAAATTACCTTGACCAACTGTACCGTTCTCCCTTGTGGTCATCATTCACTGCTGCCTTTAACCTTTGACCTTTAACTTTTACCAACTGTTGTTTCAACCCACAACAGTTTAAAGCTAATTGTTGCAAGTTTCTCCTGCATAGTGGACTGCATTAGGTGTATGGACCCTCTCATTAATTGCTTATAAGTTTCTTTCTTGTTTTTTACCAGTTAGAAGAAAGGTTGTTGAGGTTTTTTATAGAATATATCGTGCATTACTTAATTAACGGCGGGTGCCCAACCCCGAAAGGGGTTGAAATAGGGGAGCTATCCCCCCCGCCAAAGGCGGCTTTCTAGGGCATTTCCTAGCTGATGCTGAGAGGATTGGGTTCTAGTCATGTGGTGATGGGCTGGTCTATCAGAGTGAGAACTGAGCGATCTCTGCCATACCCATAGCTTACTCTGACTGTTCCTTTTACTTATATATTTTCTAGATCTCAAGTGACGGCGTCTCTTCCGTGGATTGACCTCCCAATCTACCAAGATTGGAAGCCAAAGCGTCACATTTTTCCTTTGCCCCTCAACTTTCTCTTCTTAATTGCTGCGGGGCACAGGGCCCTGGGTGGGTCTTTGGTTTCCCGGGCGTTTCCGCACCCTCCTCAGCTCCCCGCCATGGAGTGGCTTCGGTCACCCAGGCTTTATTGTGGTCGGCAGGGAGGGTTCTGTGGGGGTGCTCGGTTATGGCCTTGGCCTTGCTCGGGGCCTTGGGGCTGTTCGGCCAGGCAGCTTGGGGAACAACAACAACAACAACTTAATTGGTAACAGGTGAAAAGTATGCATTGGATGTTTTACCTATTGACTACCAAAAGGTATGTTTACATTAAATTATACCTTTAACTACATACTATGTATAATCATGAGTGTAATAACATCGTCTAGTGTTAACGAATTCATTATAACAGATAATAATTGTACTATAAGGCGTATGTGAAGTAGCTTTAAGATATTTATTATATGAATAAAATCTAACAATGTCATAATGAATAAGATGAACAATAAGTCAAAGACACGGAGGGGGTTAATTATTCAGACAAAAATTACATATAATATATTCGTTGAATTATGATAATTCCGTTATATAACTGCAACTCCCACTAGATCAATAATGTAAAATTGTTTTGAGCAACATGCATACTATACTTGATAACATATACCAGGTTAAGGCCTTGGCTACAGTAACACTGCATATATATATATATATATATATATATATATATATACACAGTGTAACTGTACCCAAGGCCTGAACCTTGGTATCTGTCGGTGGCCACCTAACTACCTACACCTACCTAACTAATAATGGACGATCTGTCCAGTCTGTTCGGTGGCCACCTAACCAGTCACTGCCTGACCAAGCCTTGTATTAACTCAGGACTCGATCAGACAACCAGGCAGTGAGGCTCTCTCGTCCTACCGCCCGGCTGTGAACTGGCTTAATATATCATAATGCCTCGGGGGTATTTCCGCATACTATTTACGTTTCTTAACATAATATGTTATTATATTAAGGTAAACAGGTCATGACAATGAATTAATTGTATATTTCTTGTGATCAAACTTTAACATGCGACATATTTGCAGACGTGAACATTGTTTGAGAAATACAAGAAAATTCATAATTGAGAGCTCACACTTATCCAGACAGAACCGTCCAACATCTTATTAGCAATAACACTAACAATACCATATTATTCTGTTTATACATATTATGGATTGTATGCCCTTAGTTTAGATAATTGTTTGTCCATTTGTTCTTTCAACAGAAAGTTGTAACTAGTTTATGAAGTATATCACTGAATTAAAGGTTAAAACGTAATCACAATATTGTATTCGTATTTGAAAAGTGTCATATATTTATGGTGTTCACTTAAGCCAGACATTTGGGGCCCCGTGAAAATAGCTCAAATAATATATCTTCATAATTTCACTTACTAACCGATATACACGAAAATAGCTTACAGTATTAAAACTTACTTTCAATTATGACTACTTTATTTACAACTACCTATTTACAACTAGGGCAAAATGAGCGAAAATTACCGATCGTATCGAAGATAAACAAACAGTGACGATGTTGTACCCTTGCCCAAGCCAACCCCCTAATATTTATGTTCATAACATTACGAGAAGATGATAAAACAAGACAGGAAACGTTTATTATAAGTGCCATTCTAAGAAATACACGATTTAATTTAATTGCCGAAACTAATATTTATATATAATTTCTTCAATTAAAGACAATCTTATGTTTCTTAGAATGGCACTTATCATAATCGTCTTGTGTCTTTGTTATCACATTTTCTTAATATTATAATATAATATAATATAAATATATATATATACTGTATATGTGTGTGTGTGTGTGTGTGTAGAATATATCGAGTGAGTTACATAAATAATTGCTAAAGCTTCAGCCAGGGTTTGAACTACGGTCAATCAAAAAGACATCCAACGCTTTAGCCCACTCGGCAATGGCTTGATAAAAAGCTTACCAACCTTTTCATATATATATATATATATATATATATACTTTACACTTGCCGTTGTTATCAAGTGTATTATGCATGTTGGTAAAACACTTTTACATTATCGATGTAGTGGGAGTTACAGTTATATAATGGCATTATCATAATTCAACGATTATATTATTTGTGCTTTTTGTCTGAATAATTAACCCTCTCCGTGTCTTTGACTTATTGGTCATCCTAATCATTATGACATTGTTAGATTTAATTCATATAATAAATAACTTAAATCTACTTCACATAAATATTATGCCTTATAGTACATTTATAGTGTAATTTAATGAATTCGTTAATACTAGACGATGTTATTACACTTATGATTATACATATTATGTAGTTCTATCTATCTATCTATCTATCTATCTATTGCCTGACGCCGTGATTATGTAGGTAAAGGTATAATTTAATATAAACATAACTTTTGGTAGTCAATAGGTAAAACATCCAATACATACTTGTCACCTGTTACCAATGAAGTAATGCACGATGTATTCTCCACTATGCAGGAGAAACTTGCAGGAGTGGTCGTAGCAATTATGTACAAGTTTCTGGTTTCAGTATAACTTTTTTGTTTATTTCTAAGTATTGGATGAGGGAGACAAAAGGTAAAATTGCCTGTGACGAGTGCCTCCCCACAGAGTTGATAGAGTGACAGGACCAAAATCAAGGGACGATCAGACGATTTTATGAATCTTAGGAAGGATATATAGTAGCTAAAATGTTTAATTTATATAGTCTGTAGCCTTTAAATAGGCTATATTAATACTCCAGTATATTAACAAATATTAAACTTAATATGTTTAGCACACCATCGTCTTTTGGATTTATGTATCTAGGCAATGCAAGTATTTTGAAATGTAAAATATTTCTGAACTAATCGGACAACCATCTAACGTATAACGTATTCAAATATTATATTGAACATTAATAGCCTACCCATCCATCTTTATTCACATACATTTATTTA
This sequence comes from Paralithodes platypus, assembly GCA_032716605.1. NCBI lineage: Eukaryota > Metazoa > Arthropoda > Malacostraca > Decapoda > Lithodidae > Paralithodes > Paralithodes platypus. The sequence continues at coordinate 34,857,354 of CM064524.1, read as the reverse complement.
TAATTAACACTTAATAATCACTACCACCATAATAATAATAATAATAAAAATAATAATAATAATAATAATAATAATAATTATATAATATGCTTCATGAGCTGCCGGAGCTGGTGGTTCGAACAAGGGACTCAGGATATAGAGTTCACACCGCTCCAGACAGGACAGTCCACCATGATTATGTTATACATCTTATCGTTTTTATTCCTTTGATTAGATTGCTTTATTTTATTTTTTACCTGCTCTTCCGTCAGAGAATTGTACCAAGTTTAGGTAGTATATCGAAGAATTAACGACAACCATTATTACGGTAATCAGTTCGCATTTGAGAAAGCTTCCTGAAAGTTAGTATTGTAGATAGTTTGTAGCTAATTAAAAGAGGATTAAACTCCTTACTGCTATTACAATAATCTATGAACAAATTCCATTTATAAAGTCTTACCACAACCATATATTTCTAAAAAATATGTATAGGTTAATTAACATATAATTATGATAAAATACTATGTTTCCACTTTCTTAACCGTTTCAGTACGATGACGACATTTGCATGTTATTGTGACAATATACATATAACTTTTTATATGAGCATGAAGGAGACAAATGCATAGCTGCCTGTAACAATTGTCCCCCAATGTTGTAAGAGTGACCAAGAGTCTAAATCAACGTACGGTATTTATGTGTGTTGGAAATAATTGTGGTGTGCATGTTAAGTGTAGTGAAAAGAATATGAGGAGGAGGTGTTTGTGAGAGTTAGCTGAATTACTCTCTGTGTAGGTGAGACACAAACAGAAACAGTAAGTAAAGCCAGACAAATGAAACAAAAGTTCCAGCAACTCTTCAACATATGCCTATGGGTCCTCTAATTGTCTGTCTTCAATAAATCAGATTGTGAGCTGTTTGTAAGCGTAAAATATTATTGTTTCCGTATAATCCAGATCACAGTTTCGAGTAATAAGGGGTTAAAGTTTAAGAAAGGTACTCCACTCCAACACCAACATCATTTTTATATAACTGCAACTCCCACTACATCGATAATGTACAAGTGTTTTATATAACTGCATACTTGATAACAACGGCATGTGTAAAGTATATATATATATATATATATATATGTACAAGTGTATATATATATATATACTATATATATATATACATATAAGTTTATATTACACTATATATATATATATATATATATATATATATAATACACTATATATATATATATATATATATATATATATATATATATATATATATATCTATATATATATATATATATACACCTGTATATATATATATATACACTATATATATATATATATATATATATATATATATATATATATATATATATATATATATATATATATATATATATATATATATATATATATATATATATATATATATATGAAAAGGTTGGTTAGCTTTTTATCACGCCATTGCCGAGTGGGCTAAAGCGTTGGATGTCCTTTTGATTGACCGTAGTTCAAACCCTGGCTGAAGCCTAATTAGCAATTATTTATGTAACTCACGCGATATATTCTACACAAACACATATACTGCATATATATATATATATATATATATATATTTATTATATCATATTAAAATATTAAGAAAATGTGATAACATAGACACAAGACGATTATGATAGGTGCCATTCTAAGAAACATAAGATTGTCTTTAATTGAAGAAATTATATATAAATATTAGTTTCGCCAATTAAATGAAATACTATGTTTCTTAGAATGTCACTATATAATAAACGTGTCCTGTCTTGTTTTATCACCTCTTAATGTTATGAACATAAATATTAGAAGTTCGTCTTGGGCAAAGGTAAACATCGTCACTGTTTGTTTACCTTCCATACGTTTGGTACTTTCACTCATGTCACCCTAGTTGTAAATAGGTATCTCTAAAAGTAGTCATAATTGAAAGTAAGGTTTGATACTGTAAGTTTAATTCGTTTATACCGATCATTTAGAAACATTATGAAAATATATTATTTGAGCTATTTTCACGGGGCCCCAGATGTCTGGCTTAAGTGAACAGACTATAGTTTGTTATCATAATAGTATATACAGTTTTGCCAGATGTTATTTAGCTACAAACTATATATCATAATAAATATATGAAACTGTTCATATACGAATACAATATTGTGATTACGTTTCAACCTTTAATTCAGTGATATATTTCATAAACTAGTTACAACTTTCTGATGAAAGAACAAATGGACAACAATTATCTAAACCAAGGGAATACAATCCATAATATGTATAAACAATATAATATGGTAATGTTAGTGTTATTGATAATATGATGTTGGACGGTCCTGTCTGGATCAGTGTGAGCTCTCAATCATGAATCTTCTTGTATTTATCAACAATGTTCACGTCTGCAAATATATCGCATGTTATATATTGATCACAAGAAATATACAATTAATTAATTGTCATGACCTGTTTACCTTAATATATTAACATATTATGTTAAGAAACGTAAATAGTATGCGGAAATACCCCCGAGGCATTATGATATATTAAGCCAGTTCACAGCCGGGCGGTAAGAGGTGAGAGCCTCACTGCCTGGTTGTCTGATCGAGTCCTGAGTTAATACAAGGCTTGGTCAGACAGTGACTGGTTAGGTGGCCACCGAACAGACTGGGCAGATCGTCCATTATTAGTTAGGTAGGTGTAGGTATTTAGGTGGCCACCGACAGATACCAAGGTTCAGGCCTTGGGTACAGTTACACTGTGTATATATATATATATATATATATATATATATATATATGCAGTGTTACTGTAACCAAGGCCTTAACCTGGTATATGTTTTTTCATTACATTGTGCATGTTGCATTCATATAATGGAATTTTCATAATTTAACGATTAAATTATTTGTACTTTTTGTCTGAACAATTAACCCCCTCCGTGTCTTTGACGTATTGGTCATCTTAATTATTATGACATTGTTAGATTCAATTCAGATAATAAATAACCTAAAGCTACTTCACATATGCCTTATAGTACAATTATAGTCTGATTTAATGAATTCGTTAACACTAGACGATGTTATTACACTCATGATTATACATATTATGTAGTTAAAGGTATTATTTAATGTAAATATAACTGTTGGTAGTCAATAAGTAAAACATCCAATGCATACTTGTTGTTACCTATTACCAATAAAGTAATGCACGATATATTCTATAAATAGTTTCCTCAACAACCTTTTCTCTAACTGAGGAAACCTAAGTAAGAGCAATTTAAGCCATTAAAACAGGGTCCATACACCTAATGGGGTTGAAACAACAGTTGGTAAAAGTTAAAGGTCAAAGGTTAAAGGCAGCAGTGAATGATTGCCACAAGGGAGAACGGTATAGTTGGTCAAGGTAATTTATAGCCATGAAGGCCTCAAAGTACACAGTCACCAAGGTTAACTCCTTCTGTACCGGTCACGTCTTTGTAAATTTATTATCGGTATAATAAGCCGATTGTGTGCAGTTTATAAGGGATCTGAGACAGTACAAAAAGGTTAAATGAGATAGTTCGAAGCCTTTCAAGTACTGGAGACCCTTTTTAATCTGAATAACATCGTATAATATTAGCCAAAATTATGTGAACACGATGGTACCGGTAATAAATGGGTTAAGGACTTGGGTGGAAACAAAAATAAACTCCTTTGACGCCTTGAGCGGGGTCGATCCTGGGCTGACTGAGGTTAGACTCCAAGACGCTCTGCACTTCACCAACCAACCGTTGACAACGGTGTGGTAAGTTATAGGATGTGAATTATCAAAATAAACCAACATCAGAATGTCTGCACTGTGGAAGAGTAATTGTCAATATATGGGTAATCCACAATTCACCCCTTGCGATTTTTATGCTATAAGGAAGTTGGGGTTGTGGTTATCAATATTAAGCAGAACAACTTGCTGACATGTGTTTGTAGTTCATATATATATACATATATCGTATTCAGTAAACTTGCTATCCATCATGAGCTCATATATATTTTGTTTTTAATTTAATTTCTGATAATTTTAGAAGTTTACAGCTCAAACTTCCGTATTGTCTGAAGATCGCAAGTGGTCATAGCAATTTTATGAAGCTTAGGAAGGATATATAGTTGCTAAAATGTATAATTGATATAGTCTGTAGCCTATAAATAGCTAGACGTCCTTCCTAAGCTATAAATATAAATGTCAAATAGTTGCCAGCATATAATGAAAAAGACGTCGCTGGTACAGAAGGGGTTAAACACAGAATAGGGAGTAGAAGCCAGTGGTATTATTATAGTTGCAATGCTGATAACAGTATATGAACAAAATGAACAAAATATATATTACACGCAAAAACTACAGTAGCTTATTCACTTTAAATGTTTGTTTTGTTTTATTACGTTTAGGATTTGTTTACATTTGAAAACACTTGCATGAAATATATACACACGTCCAAAAGACGATGATATTCTCTTGATTGATGTAATTGTGTCATTGTTTGATATATCAAACATATAATATAGCCTTTTCAGTTAATGTGTAATATAATATATAATCATCATATCACACACTATCAGAGAAGGCTATATTAATACTCCAGTATATCAAAACATATTAAACTCACAACCACTTTGAAAACACCCTTGTCCTCTGGATAAATGCATCTACGTAATCCAAGTATTTCGAAATGTAGAATATTTCGGAACTAATCGGACAACCGTCAAACTTAAACCGTTACAAATACTGTATTGAACATACATAGCCTTATACTGTATTGAACATACATAGCCTTATACTGTATTGAACATACATAGCCTTATACTGTATTGAACATACATAGCCTTATACTGTATTGAACATACATAGCCTTATACTCATCCTTATTCGTATAAGTGTTTTCTATTGCAAACTTTATAATCACCTACCATAAAAATAATAATAATAATAATACTTATAAGAAGAAGAAGAAAAATTATAATACAATGTGCTTAATGCCCTTCCGGAGCTGGTGGTTCGAACAAGGGACTCGGATATAGAGTTCACACCGCTCCAGACAGAACAGTCCACCATCTTATTATCAACAACACAAACTTTGGCCACATGATTCGGCCATACATCTTATCGCTTTTATTCATAATAACATAAAAAAACATGGAAATCTGCAGAAGGACTATTAGCCCATACGAAGCAGACCCCTTCCTTCCTTCATCCCTATTTGTTCTTTAGTATTAGTATTCAGAAATTGAATTATCTTTATCACAGAATTATATCTCCAAAATTGTAAGGAAGTAGGAAAAAACAAGAAAATGGAGCTAAATTTGTTCAATTATCGGTAGAAAAAAATCCCGGCCTCATAGTTCCTGCAACTCTTCCTATACTACAGGCTCGCTATCGCTCATCAAGGAAAATCGACAACTACTATGGGTTTCAGAGGCCGTGTTACATCGTTTTTCGGGAATAACTTATTAACAAACAGTTGGATCAGTATAATATTTTGATACAGGTTTTTTCACACCGTGCCCTAATTTTGTTTCAATATAGTGCATTACCAAAAGTGTAGAAATAAGCCACTTGTCCCTGTGGCATGAGGTTAAAGTCACACATTAATGACTAAGAAACGGACAAGGCTGCCGTGGCTTACCTGTGAGAACCACCAAACCATTATTGCTCCTCTATCAAACATGGTAGTTATGGGCCACCACCCAATCCTATTATCGCATTTAAATTCAAGTTATCTGTCAATATCAACTATAACTATACAAAAATACAAACGTTTTGTATATTTATTATAATAACGATAGAATAGCAAGAGAGATGCAACATTACGGCGCAGAGAGAGAGAGATTGCAGAGAGTTGGTGAGTGGACGGGAGTTAATGATACGAAAGGCTTTCCTTTCTACTATGTCTAGAAGTGCTGTGTGAGAGGATCCTCCCCACACATGTGAACAATACCCCCCCCCCCAAAAAAAAAAAACACACACACACACACACACAAACACCAGTGTAATATTTAGTATGAATAATTCCAAGACATTAGTCATATACGAAAACAACAATATTTTACGCTACAGCCTGATTTATTGCAGACAAACAATTGGAGGACACATAGTCATGTGTTAAGGAATGGCTGGAACTAATGTTTAATTTCTCTGGCTTCACTTACTGTTTTTGTTTGTGTTTCATCTACACAGAGTAATTCAGCTAACTCTCACAAATACCTCCTCCTCCTATTCATTTTACTACACTTAAGGGGGTACTACTCGCTTTTTCTGGATCCCCTTCTCCCTCATGTTTAGCATATTCGTTTTGAGGGTTTAAGACGTTCGTTCCGTTAGTCTGGCGATTTTGAGACCTTTCACCTATTTTTTTTTAGTTAATATTAAATCCTTTCGTGCCCTATAAGTGTCGATTTCTTTCCTGGTGAGCGATAGCGAGCCTTCTATTTTTAGAAGGGATCCAAAAAAAATACAAAAATTTGAAAGGGGGTCTAGGGAATGTTTTTCTAAGCTTGATTTTGAGGTCTAGCGAGGAAACTCAAAAATAAATAAATCAATCTATAGACCCAAACCAAGCAGTACCCCCTTAACTCTATAGACCCAAACCAAGCAGTACCCCCTTAACTCTATAGACCCAAACCAAGCAGTACCCCCTTAACTCTATAGACCCAAACCAAGCAGTACCCCCTTAACTCTATAGACCCAAACCAAGCAGTACCCCCTTAACTCTATAGACCCAAACCCAAGCAGTACCCCCCCTTAACTCTATAGACCCAAACCAAGCAGTACCCCCTTAACTCTATAGACCCAAACCAAGCAGTACAAACCAAGCAGTACCCCCCTTAACTCTATAGACCCAAACCAAGCAGTACCCCGACCCAAACCAAGCAGTACCCCCTTAACTCTATAGACCCAAACCAAGCAGTACCCCCTTAACTCTATAGACCCAAACCAAGCAGTACCCCCTTAACTCTATAGACCCAAACCAAGCAGTACCCCCAAGCAGTACCCCCTTAACTCTATAGACCCAAACCAAGCAGTACCCCCTTAACTCTATAGACCCAAACCAAGCAGTACCCCCTTAACTCTATAGACCCAAACCAAGCAGTACCCCTTAACTCTATAGACCCAAACCAAGCAGTACCCCTTAACTCTATAGACCCAAACCAAGCAGTACCCCCCTTAACTCTATAGACCCAAACCAAGCAGTACCCCCTTTACTCTATAGACCCCAAACCAAGCAGTACCCCCTTAACTCTATAGACCCAAACCAAGCAGTACCCCCCTTACTCTATAGACCCAAACCAAGCAGTACCCTTTAACTCTATAGACCCAAACCAAGCAGTACCCCCTTAACTTGCACACCACAATTCATGCCATCACACCTAAATAAGGTGCCCTGATTTTGACTCACTTGGTCACTTGGGGGACCTCTATGCCTTTTGTCTCCTTCATGCACGTAACAATATATATTCATATTATCACCAACTATAACATTCAAATATCATCATCGTACAGAAACGGAAACATTCAGGAAGCTTTCTCAAATACGAAGATAATATCTTGATAATGATTAAGCCTTTAATTCGTCAATTTACTTCCTAAACTTGATACAATTCTAAAATCAAGTCTAAAGGAATACAAATCATAAGATGTATACTAGAATCATGAGACAAAGTTTGTGTTGATGATAATAATATGGTGGACTGCCCTGTCTGGAGCGGTGTGAACTCTATATCAGAGTCCCACGTCCAAACCACCAACTTCGGCTGGACATGAAGCATATTGTATCTTTACTTTGTATGATAATACTTACTATTATTATAAGTGTTGCACTTCAACTTAAAATCACTGCTCTACTAGGGTAGGAATAATTCGACACTTGTTTGGAAGTTCGCGTCTTTATTTAACACTTATGTCACCTTTATATATATATATATATATATATATATATATATATATATATATATATATATATATATATATATATATATATATGCACTACAAACACATGTCAGCAAGTAATTTTGCTTAATATGGACAACCACAACCCCAACTTCCTTAAAGCCTAAAGGTTGCAAGGGGTGAACTGGGGATTACCCATACATTGACAATCACTCTTCCACAGTGCAGACATTCTGATGTTGGTTTATTTTCAGTATTCCCATCCTATAGTTTACCACACCGTTATCAACGGCTGGTTGGTGAAGGGATGGGTGTCTTGGAGTGTCACCTCAGTCATCCCAGGATCGACCCCGCTCAAGACGTTAACGCTTTGTTTTTGTTTTTATCCCAAGTCCTTATCCCTTTCAGTACCGGTGCCATCCTTTTCACTATATTTTGGCTAATATTAGACGATGTTATTCAGAATCTCCAGCAATTGACAGGCTTCGAACTATCTCACTTCACCTTTTTGTTACTGTTAGTTTATAAACTGCACACAATCGTCTTAATATTCCTGAAATAAATGTAAAAAGATGTGACCGGTGAACGCGGTAAAGAAGGATTAACCTGGAGTTAACCTTGTTGACTGTGTACTGTGACCGGTAAAGAAGGAGTTAACCTGGAGTTAACCTTGTTGACTGTGTACTGTGACCGGTAAAGAAGGAGTTAACCTTGTTGACTGTGTACTGTGACCGGAGAATGGACTGTTAACCTTGTTGACTGTGTACTGTGACCGGTTAAAGAAGGAGTTTACCTTGTTGACTGTGTACTGTGACCGGTAAAGAAGGAGTTAACCTTGTTGACTGTGTACTGTGACCGGTAAAGAAGGAGTTAACCTTGTTGACTGTGTACTGTGACCGGTAAAGAAGGAGTTAACCTTGTTGACTGTGTACTTTGCCCTCCAAAACACTGATGGTCAAGTGTCCAAACAGTGGTTTACAGTGGGTAAGGGAGACAAACAAAATGTATTCATTTACAAATGGAGTCAGTCGTGGATTTAAGGTAAGGTGTTTGTCTAGGGGAAGCTTAAATGAATAAACGGTGTTGCAGTCTATGACATCTCAGGGAAGCCCATTCCATAAGTTAACAACTCGATTGAAGAAGACATTCTTAGACTCGTATGAGTTAAAATGACTGCACGTGTAAACTATATATCTACAGTATATATATATATATATATATATATATATATATATATATATATATATATGTAGGCCTATATATATAGGAAAAAGGTTGGTAAGCTTTTTGTAACCCCATTGCCGAGTGGACTAAGGCGTTGGATGTCCTTTTGATTGACTGAAGTTCAAACCCTGGCTGAAGCCTATCAATTATTAATGTAACTAACGCGTATTTGTGAGATATTCTACACACACACAGATACACACACACGCATATACTGTATATACAGTATGTATATATATAACAGTATGTATATATATATATATATATACAGTATGTATATATATATATACCGTATATATATATATATACCGGTATATATATATTAGTTTCTTCAATTAAAGGCAATCGTACGTTTCTTAAAATGGCACTTATAAAATAGTTTCCTGACTTTTATTTTCATCACCTTCTCTTAATATAAGAAACATAAATATACGGAGGTCGGCTTGGGCAAGGGTATAACATCGTCACTGTTTGTTTACCTTCCAGACGTTCGCTCATATTTTTCACTCACTTCGTCCTAGTTGTAAATACATAATTATCTCCAACAGTAAAATGTTAATACTGTAAGCTATTTTCGTGTATATCGGTTATTAAGTAAGATTGTGAAGAAATATTATTTGAGCTATTTTCCCGGGACCTCGGATATCTGGTTTAAATGAACAGACTCTAGTTTGTTATAATAATAGTATATAGTTTGTTATAATAATAGTATATAGTTTGTTATAATAATAGTATATAGTTTGTTATAATAATAGTATATAGTTTGTTATAATAATAGTATATAGTTTGTTATAATAATAGTATATAGTTTGTTATAATAATAGTATATAGTTTGTTATAATAATAGTATATAGTTTGTTATAATAATAGTATATAGTTTGTTATAATAATAGTATATAGTTTGTTATAATAATAGTATATAGTTTGTTATAATAATAGTATATAGTTTGTTATAATAATAGTATATAGTTTGTTATAATAATAGTATATAGTTTGTTATAATAATAGTATATAGTTTGTTATAATAATAGTATATAGTTTGTTATAATAATAGTATAGTTTAGCCGGATTGTATTTAGCTACAAACTATACATCATAATACATACAGGAAACTTTTAACATACGAATACCATATTAGGATTACGTTTAACCCTTTAATTCATTGGTATACTTCAAAAATTAGTTATAACTTTCTGATGAAAGAACAAATGGACAAAATCTTATATAAACTAAGGGACTACAATCCATAATATGTATAAACATAATCATATGGTAATGTTAGTGTTATTGATAATAAGATGTTGGACAGTCCTGTCTGGAGCAGTGTGAGCTCTCAATCGTGAATCTTCTTGTATTTATCAAACAAAGTTCACGTCTGCAAATATATCGCATGTTAATGTTAGATCACAAGAAATATACAATACATTAATTGTCATGACCTGTTTACCTTAATATGGGTATAATATGGTAACAAACGTAAATAATATGCGGAAATACCCCCGAAGCATAATAATATATTACCCAGTTCACAGCCGGGCGGTAAGAGGTGAGAGCCTCACTGCCTGGTTGTCTGATCGAGTCCTGAGTTAATACAAGACTTGGTCAGACAGTGACTGGTTAGGTGGCCACCGAACAGACTGGACAGATCGTCTAGTATTAGTTAGGTGGCCACTGACAGATCCCAAGGTTAAGGCCTTGGGTAAAGAGTTCCTTAGTAATGAAAATAGGGTGCCCAAAGTAACGAAAAGTGACCGTAAGACTCCTGAGTAAACTATTGAAAAGGAGGCCCTTTGTCATGAAAAGAATATGAGACCCATCTGAGTAATGAAATGGCTTCACCAAAGTAATGAAAAGTGGGGATCTTCTGTGTAATGAGAAGGAGGCACCTGTGTAATGAGAAGGAGGCACCTGTGTAATGAAAAAGAACCCCTAAGTAATGAACAGGACACTCTATAAACAATTTTTTATTAATTTCACCACACCATAAGGGATCTGAGACATTAAAAAAATCTGCATAACATCGTCTAATATTAGCCAAATATATGTGAATAAGATGCTACCGGTACTAAAAGGGTTAAGGACTTGGGTGAAACAAAAATAAACTCCTTTGACGCGTTGAGCGGGGTCGATCAAGGCCACCTACTGTAGAGTAACTGTATATTTATAATATAAAAGGTATATACAGTATGTGTAAGAGGGTTAATTGAGATAGTCCTGACCCTTCTAATTCCCACAGATCCCTCCTATGTTGTATAACATCGGTTGTGATAGCCTGAATACAGTGTCAGAACGCGTCATAATCCTCAAAGGGTTAAACAAAAGGTATATATTAATGACCAGACTGACTGGACCCGAGGCCCTCAGTGTGAGAACCCCTGGCTGTGTTACCCAAACCAAATATCTTCCCACAACAATAATACTACTACATTACATTGCCCTATCTTTCACTTACATTGCCCTATCTTTCACTTACAACAATAATACTACTACATTACATTGCCCTATCTTTCACTTATGACATACAATTAACTCTTTGAAGGTTAACACACATTTGGACAGTTTGTTCTATCATTAGACGATTTTGCAAGTTAGGAAGGCTCTTTGGGAATTAAACAGGCAGAGACCATCTCAATTAACCGTCTGTCTACCTCATACCCTTTGTAATTAAACAGGCAGAGACCATCTCAATTAACCGTCTGTCTACCTCATACCCTTTGTAATTAAACAGGCAGAGACCATCTCAATTAACCGTCTGTCTACCTCATACCCTTTGTAATCTGAATAAAATTGTCCAATAATAGTCTGGAAGCATAAACACAATGCGTGATCATATCTTCTAAGGGTTAACGTTGCCACCGACTATGACCTTTTATATACATATAATGTAGTTACATTAAGGGGGAAGTTCTTGGTTTTGTATGGACTTCCCTCTCCCTCTTGTTTAGCCCCATTAGTTTTAAAATATTTAGACGTTTGCCCCACTAGATTGGCGATTTTGAGACTTCGCTCAATAAAATATTTTATGATGCGGCATGTTCAATCAGTAAGAATATTCTGACAAAATATGATGTTCTAACACACTGATATCTTCAACTAGACTGAAAGTAGAATACAACAATGTTGTTTAAGTCAAATTCTGATACAGAAACAATTGGAGCAATCAGAGAAGTATTGTCGGAAACACGCAAGAAATATTGCTCGTATGACACTGGTTTTATTGAGCCTGTCAGGCACAGCACTGTAAATATACGGTCAAAAGTTCTGAGGCTATTTCACAAACTTGAAAAGTATTTTCCTCTTTATATATTAGGCCAAATACTCCTCCATAAAACTGAGTATAGTTTAACTGCCTTAGGAGAGAGAACCACATTTGAAAATACGATTGTAAGACAGGACTTTTGAGAGTGACTGTACATGAATAAAGTTTTGTAAGCAATATTGTTCTCCTATCAAATGGAGGAATGTAAGAGTCACACGAGCTGTTTTACCGGCAAATTCCTCATGGAGTAATAAGTACTTTATAATAACTCACTATCCTAAAATAATCTTCTTGTATGTTAGGTAGGTTAGCTTAGGTTATTCATATATACTGAAGGTAACTATACTATCTGAAGATTGTTTATATATTTTCTGACAGCATTTTGAAAGTTGTTCAACATTTAGTTACATGTAAAGCAAAGCTATAAAACAGCAACCTTCCAAAGTAATACGGGAAGTGATACAGTAAACCAAACTCCAATACCATGTTTGTAACACCGGGTTAACTAAAGCTGAATCACAGGAGGCTATTTTCAGTCACTAATATTATCTTGTATAGACTGGTAACATTGTGGTGACAATTTTGTATCAGTATCGGGAACTAGACTGAAGGTAAAGCATTATACTGAAGGAGGATCAATTATTGTAACCTTAAAATTCAACAACTTCGAGGATATAATTGCCGAACCAAATCTAGTATAACGACCGTCGTGTGAGAATAAGTTAACCCCTGCAGGTACAGTCGCGCTAATAAGTGATGTCTCGGCACCAAGTATGTTTTGATCAATAATTGGTATCAACAATATCTAAGCTTCATGTCTTCATATCGAGTGAAATATACAAACTTGTTACTACACTTACCCACGCTTTTCAACATCTGACAGACATTAATACAGCGAAGAGCGAGCCAAATGTAATGACAGCTGGGACATGACTTATTAGCGCGACTGTACACTCGACCAAGAAACAATTTTTACACTGGTGAGCTGTGAATAATCTAGTGTGAACGGAATGAATCGGATGAAACATGCGTCTGTGAGGTATTATCATAAGATTTCGACCCACTTCCAGAATGTTTAGAGCGTTAGTGTAAAGATTGTTTCTTGGTCGAGTGTACAACAGAACTAATAAAGAAGATAGAATATGTAATAAATGTGATGACAATATTTTAGGTGTTGAGTACCACGTTATGTTAGAGTGTAAAAGTCTTGAAATCAACAAAATTAGACAACAGTATATTGCTATATACTATAGAAATCATCCTAATATATTATATAATTCCATCGATCTACTACAACATAATCGTCAGAAAGTACAACATAACATAGCCATATTTTGTAAATGTGTATTGACGATGTTTAGATAGATGAGAGAATGTTATATATATATATATATTTTTTTTTTAATTCCAGGATGATATACCAAATGTTCTGTAAGGGAGTTGTGTTCCATACTTGTAAAAAGTCTGAGCTCAATAAAATGTCTATGTCTATGTAATACTACCGGCATTGTTCTGTCTATGTAGTACCGGCGATGTTCTTCCTATTTGATTGCAGCTGCATATAGATTGCAGCTGCATATTGACGATTTTATGAAGCTTAGGAAGGATATATGGTAGCTAAATTGATTAATTGAGATAGTATGTAGCCTTTTTATGGGCTAAGCTGAACACAGTACTCCTTTGTACAGTCGTCTAATAATTGTCAGAATATAATGAAAAAGACGTCCCCGTTACTGAATGGGTTAATGAATACAAAAAATATATGATGACAGTCGAGTGCAGAGAAGGTTCGTTCATATTCAGGCAGTAACTCATAATAAATCTGCCGAGAGAGAGAGAGAGAGAGAGAGAGAGAGAGAGAGAGAGAGAGAGAGAGAGAGAGAGAGAGAGAGAGAGAGAGAGAGAGAGAGAGAGAGAGAGAGAGAGAGAGGATATTTTGTATTCATCAAAGACAAAGGCTATATTGAGTATAATATTGACGTGTTTAACTCATCGATATATTTCATAAGCTAGATCAAATTGAATCTATCGTACACTAAGATGGCCAACAACATCATAAACACAAAACATAAAATAAGTGACAACATGACATAAAGAATGATGCGGTCAAAGTTTGTGTTGTTGATAATAAGATGGTGGACAGTCTGACTGGAACTGAGTCCTGAGTTCCAACCACCACTTAACATTCATTGTTAACCATTTTTTTTTTTAAATATAATTATGTTTATTAACATTATTATTATCATTATTATTATTTTGACTAAAATGTTGATGTTAGTAAGTATAATAATTAATATTATTATTATTACAATATTATTACAATATTAATATTATTATTAATATTACAAAATAATATAAACATACACTTCCACAACAGCCTTTCACCCTATACTATACTAAACCATATGATTGCTTTTCAATAAAACAATCACGGAAACGGGCGACACACACTGTTTTGCAGAAATACCTGGTCATCTTGGATCTTTAAAAATGCTCTCTCTCTCTCTCTCTCTCTCTCTCATTAAATTAATTACTGGCGTGCATGTTTTAGATAAATAATAACCATAATATGTACCAGTATATGTGTGTGTGTTTGTGATTAAGAATGGCATGTTTGTGATACAATGTTATGTGTAAGTGAGATGTGTGTGTGTGTGTGTGTGTGTGTGTGTGTGTGTGTGTGTGTGTGTGTGTGTGTGTGTGTGTGTGTACTCACTTAATTGTAGTATACAGGATTTGAGTTTTTAGGCTCGTATTGTCTCGCTTCCCAAGATTCTGTTATCAAATTTTGCTTTAATAATGTGGATATTCCCCGCACCCACCAGTTCATCATCCAAATGATTCCACATATTAACACTTCTATATGGAAAACTGTATTTCTCACATCTCCTTTACATCTGCCTTTCTTTAACTTGCAACTATGTCCTCTAGTCTTCCCTTTATCTCCCTCGATAAAGTCTTCTTTGGCTATCCTTTCCAACCCCCTAACACATTTATACATCATAATCATATCCCCTCTTTCTCTTCTTTCCCTTAGTGTTGGCAAGTTCAATCTCTGTAATCTCTCTTCATATGACAGTTCTCTTAGTTCTGGAATCATCTTAGTTGCAGCTCTCTGTACTTTCTCTAACTTGATTAAATGCTTTTTAAGATGGGGTGACCACACCACTGCCGCATATTCCCATTTAGATCTCACCAGTGAGTTTATTATATTCACTAGCATCTCTTCATTCAAATACTTCAATGCTATTTTCACTTTATTCAACAGGCCATAAGCTTCTCCCACTATTGTGTTAATATGGCTCTCGGGTGAAATATCTCCCTGTACTATAATGCCCAAGTCCTTCTCTTTCTCTGAGGGGTTAATCATGCATTCTCCTAGTTTATATTCCCAATGAGGTCTTCTTTTACTCACCCCCCCCCCCCCCCCCTTCCATCACATGACATTTATCTGTGTTAAAATCCAATTTCCACATCTTGCTCCATTGGTCTCTCTTATCCAGATAACTCTGTAGCTCTCTACAACTGTTTTCATCCCCTATATGCTTCATAATCTTTGCATTGTCAGCAAACATATTCATGTACGCATTATTTCCTTTGGTATGTCATCTATATATACCTGAAACATAATAGGGGCCAACACTTATCCCTGTGAAACTCCACTTGTAACATCCTTCCATGTTGATAATCTGTCTCTTATCATGGTTCTTATCTGTCTTCCCGAGAAATAGTCCTCCATCCATTTCAACAAATTACCCTGAACCCCTCCAAACTTCTTCAACTTCCATCTAAGTCTACTATGAGGAACTCTGTCAAAGGCCTTCTTTATATCAAGATACACACAGTCCACCCATCCTTCTCTCTCGTGTAGTATATCTATCATAAAAGCTCAGCAGATTAGTAACACATTATATGTGTGTGTGTGTGTGTGTGTGTGTGTGTGTGTGTGTGTGTGTGTGTGTGTGTGTGTGTGTGTGTAATTGCATTTCATTTACACACCAATGTAATTTCAGATTACAAAGACAGCAGCATGTTATTACATATTCAGTTCATGCTGGTACACAATCTAATTCACATAATTTCATCGATATTAAATATCTGGTGGAATTATCAATAATTAGCACATGCGCTTAAATAATATAATTAACATTCTAATTCGATATCATCATTGCCGGGTGGATAATTTATAATGCAATAATTTAACAGTAATTCTTCTTACCTGTCCAATTAGTATTCTAAATGAACGATACCGGTAGTGGTAATGAGATGGTGTAGCAAAGTTATTATTATGTGCACGTATAACTAACTTATATATTGCGGTACGGTACCTAAACATCTTTAAATATATTTTTATGGTGCGTCGTTGACCTCATTCTAGCTAATGTCTGCTTTTACAAAAAGTAATATATATATATATATATATATATATATATATATATATATATATATATATATATTTTTGTTTTTGTTTTGTTTTTTGTTTTTTTTCAGGCAGGTGAGATTAAAATAATAGGCACAGTTTGCATTATTGAGTTTTTTATTGATACTCTCAATTTTTCGTATAGTTTTCTGGTATTTTCAGGAAGTTGGTAAAGGAGGTTTGCAAATGGTTCCGACGTTTCAATGGGCGCAGCCATCATTATCAAGGAGAAGTGAAGTTAGAAGGTGATAAGTCGAGTTTATATAGGCGATACAAGATCAAGAGAGGGTTTATCCTGCGTCCGGCCAGCCTACCAGAGCTAGTCTTAGGTTAGCCAACCAGCGTGCAGCTAGCGCACAATAAACCAATATCAAGCTTAACAAAAACACGCCCCCAAGACACTCCTTCAAGATAAATTTGTAAATTTTTCGATAGAAAAATGTCCCGACCAAAGGCCGAACGTCTTATAAATCTGAAAACTAATGGGGCTAAACATGAGGACGAAGGGGGACCAGAAAAACGACCCATCACCCCTTAAAGTGTCTAGTTTAGTCGATATTGGCCTTCGACCAGGACATTATTCTATCGACAAATGTGCAAATTTAGCTTTAAGGCTGGTCTGGGTGGGCATTTTTTTTTCTATGTGAATGAGGGAGACAAAAGGCATAACTGCCTGCAGCGAGTGCCTCCCCCAGATTTCAAAGAGTGACAGGGCCGAAATCAAGGGACGTTCGAGCTAAAATGCCTGAACACACGGAGTTTGAAGCAATTTAAGTCATAGGAAGAGGGAAAGACTGATTCTGGGAGAGAGTTCCAGAGCTCAGCAGTTGAATAGAAGAAAGTCTGAGAATAACGTTTCACTCTTGGGTTGGAGAGTTGTACAGAGTTGGGGTGGGATTGTGTTGCAGGGCGGGTACTACGTACCCTACGTAGAGGAGGTGGTATACACTGGGAAAGCTTCGAGGAACACTGATTATTGTAGTAGCGATAGAATAGTGAGAGAGATGCAACATTGCGGCGAAGAGAGAGAGATTGCAGAGAGTGGGTGAATGGACGGGAGTTAATGATACGAAAGGCTTTCCTTTCTACTTTATCTAGGAGTGCGGTGTGAGAGGATCCTCCCCACACATGTGAACAATACTCAATACAAGGACGCACTGTGGCCCTGTACAGAGCAAGAAGCAGCGCAGGGGTAAAGAACCCCTTGAGGCGGTTGAGCACACCCAGCCTCTGGGCGGCTGCCTTAGCGAGACTGATAATATGGTCTTTCCAAGTGAGAGCAGAAGAAAAAGAGACACCGAGAACATTGAGGGAAGATGAAGGGTTGATTTTTGTATTGTTGATGAATAAGGGATAGTCCTCTGGAGGTTCCTGACGGGTAGTAAGATGGATAAATTGAGTTTTGGAAGCATTAAATGCAACAAGGTTTTCTCTACCCCAATTGGAAATAGTAGCTAGATCAGAAGATAAGCATTTTATGGCTTCATTACGAACTTTTGAGAGACTGCTGGCTGGGGCGTTCTGGAAAACTAATTGAGTGGTGTAAAGTAGAGTCGTCTGCGTATGAATGGATGGGACTGGATGTACAGTTGAGAAGATCATTTATGAAAATTAGAAAGAGAATAGGAGATAGGATAGAACCCTGAGGAACACCGGAGTTGATAGGATGAGGAAATGAGCGAATGCCGTCCACAACCGCAGCTATGGAACGGCCAGAAAAGAAATTAGAGACAAAGGCACAAATGGAGGGACAGACACCGAAGGAGGGCAGTTTGGAAATTAAAGATTTGTGCCAGACTCTATCGAAGGCCTTCGATATGTCTAGTCACTAGTGCAACAGAAAAAGACTCACCGAAGTCCCGAAAGTTGGATGACCAAGAGTTAGTAAGATATGAAAGAAGATCACCAGTAGAGCGACCCTTAAGGAAGCCATACTGGCGATCTGAGAGCAGATTATGAGAAGAGAAATGCTTAAGAAATTTGGAAGCAAGAATAGTTTCAAAAACTTTAGAGATACAAGAGATGAGAGCAATTGGACGATAGTTGGAGGGTTGAGAGCGGTCATCCTTCTTTGGGGCATACTATTAATTTGAAGGAAATCTGGGAAGGCGTTTTTGTTAGCCAAGGGGATCAAACTTAAATACATTGCTCGAAAATGGCAAAAGCAAACAAAATGGCACAAGCAAACAAAATGGCACAAGCAAACAAAATGGCACAAGCAAACAAAATGGCACAAGCAAACAAAATGGCACAAGCAAACAGAATCCTCAATAATGATTAGGCTTTTCTTTATCTTTCTCTCCTTTTCTCTCTTTCCCTGGCTTGTATGCATTCAGCCCCATTCAGCCAACTAATTTAAGACGTTTATACCCATCCAGGTGATTATTTCTTCCTGGCGAGCGATAGCGAGCCAGCATTGTATGGAGAAATCCGGCTTCGCCGGAGAAATTTTTCTATCGAAAAATGTACAAATTTAGCTTGCTGTCAAAACAAAAATAATATATGCTGGCTCGATACCGCTCGGCAGGAAAATATTGACACCTGGATGGGGGTAAACGTCTTAAAACAGTAGGCTGAATGGGGCCGAATGGATACAAGCCAAAGAGAGAGAGAGGGAGAGAAAGAGAGAACAAAAACGAGGTGGGCTCCCTTAAACAAAACGAGGTGGGCTCCCTTAAACAAAACTTAAACAAAACCCCTTAAACAAAACGAGGTGGGCTCCCTTAAACAAAACGAGGTGGGCTCCCTTAAACAAAACGAGGTGGGCTCCCTTAAAGAAAATATCGTAATAACCCCCAAGACGTCGGATGAGATAGTGTTAACCCCTTCTGTACCGGTGACGAGTTTTGCATCTGCTTTCAGCGACATTTAGACGATTGTATGCAGCTTAGGAAGGACGTATGGCAGCTAAAAAGGGGTTAATTGAGATAGTCTGTAGCTTTTCGGTAGACGTCATTCCTAAGCTGAATAATATCGTCTAATAGCAGCCAGAATCAAGTTGAAAGGACACCGTCGGTACAGAAGGGGTTAAGGGATAATATTGTTTTACTGCGGGTTGGATGTCAAAGGGATCTGCCGCGTATGAGTCAACGGTTTTCCACAGATTTCCGCGTTCATAATTTTCTGTATGTCAAAAGGATCTGCCGCGTATGAGTCAATGGTTTTCCACAGATTTCCGCGTTCATAATTTTCTGTATGTCAAAAGGATCTGCCGCGTATGAGTCAATGGTTTTCCACAGATTTCCGCGTTCATAATTTATTTGTATGTAAGGGGAGATGGGTCGTTTTTCTGGTCCCCCTTCTTCCTCATGTTTAGCCCCATTAGTGTTCGGATTTTATGACGTTCGGCTCATTAGTTTGGCGATATTATGACATTTCGCCCCATTCCTTTGTCAATAATTAGGTTTTTGGTGACATTTAGGTGTCGATATTTTCCTGGTGAGCGATAGCGAGCCTGCAGTTTAAGAGGAACCGGCCTTCAGCCGGGACGTTTATCTATCGAAAAATTTACAAATTAATCTTGAAGGGGAGTTTTGGGGGTGTTCTTTTTTAAATTGATGGAGGTCTATGGAGGAAACTAAAAACATGATAAAATATGATAAAACACGATAAAATATGATAAAACACAATCAAATATGATAAAACACGATAAAACATGATAAAACACAATCAAATATGATAAAACACGATAAAATATGATAAAACACAATAAAATATGATAAAATACGATAAAACATGATAAAATGCGATAAAACACGATAAAATATGATATAAATGAGCAAATAAATACGCCCATCCCCCTTACGCTATATCCGCAAACGAATTGACCACTTGCGAGTTATAAGGAAGTTGGAGCCATTTAAATCGAAATAAATAAATAGTGCAATAATAATGTAGGTTTCTGATCGATAAAAGGATAGAAATGTATACGTTGAATTGGGTTTTATGTATTTATAAATGAATTAAAACCGTACTTTAGCTGGTAATTCTGCTAAATATCGATGTCTACAACTCCAACTTCCTTATAGACCGAAACTCGCAAGTGGTCAATTAAATCAACTTCCTTCATTAAATTTTATGTATATGAAATGCTCGGTCATAAACGTGCCTTAATCTTCATGCTGAATAATTAAGGGGAGACAGACCGTTTTTCGGGACCCCCTTCTCCCTAATGTTTAGCCCCACTAGTTTTGAGATTATGAGACGTTCGGCCCATTAGCTTGGCGATTTTAATACCTTTCGCCCCATTTCGTTGTCAATTTTAAGACCTTTCGTGCCATTTAGGTGTCGATTATTTCCTGGCGAGCGATAGCGAGCCTGGAATTTTAAGAGGAACCGGCCTTCGGCCGGGAAATTTTTCTACCGAAAAATGTACACATTTATCTTGAAGGGGGGTCTAGGGGGTGTTTTTCTAAGTTTGATGGAGGTCTAGGGAGGAAACTAAGCAAATATACGAATACATGAATTAATAGACCAAATAAACGGCCAGTCTACCCTTATAAGGGAGGTATTTAGTTTGTTCCCTAGTTCTCCATCAAGCTTAAAATGACACTCCCGGTACAGAAGAGGTTCAAGGATACACCAACCTGTCCCTGTCAATATAATATAATATAATATAAACCCAATGCCTTTACAAGCACGTCTCTCCGCGTGCCTGGAATTGGCGCGCAAGTATTAAATCGGACCTTTTTTGTGGTCTACAGGTGCTTTCGTTCACAGGTTATATACATGTATACTTACATACATATATACATACATGCATACTTACATATATGCATACTTACATACATATATACATACAAATACATACATGCATACTGTAAATACATGAACATAAGAACATAAGAAAATGGGAGTCTGCAGAAAGCCGATTGGCCCAAGCAAGGCAGATCCCTGTCCCACACAACCCCAAATCAATTACAAAGCCCAATTATAGGCTCAACACTCTAATACCTGAGGATCTTACCAAAACGGTTAGAGATTAACGCAGGATTATGGGGGTCTGCAGAGCGCTGATTGGCCCAACCCGGCTGATCCCCCTTCACACCAACCCTTCGTCCATATGCTTATCCAATTTTATCTTAAAGCTCCAGATCCCACTATAGCACTTGGTAGTCCATTCCACCCATCTACAACTCTGTTACCAATTGCCTATATCTTTTCTGAAATTTATCTAATTTGAAACCATGAATGTAAACCTAATTTCTTCAACCTTTCTTCATACGGAAGATTTATGGATCATTTTTGTCATTCTACGCTCTACTCTCTCCAATGAATCTATGTCCATTCTGTAATAGGACACCAAAATTGGACAGCATAATCACTGTCTATACTGTCTATACATACATGCATACTTACATACATGCATACAAATATACATATACATATGTATATTTAATACATATGTATAAATATGTATGTATAAATATATATGTATAAATATACATATATATTTGTATATACATACAAATACATACATGCATACTGTAAATGCATGCATATATACTGTCTATACATACATGCATACAGTACATACATATGCAATTCCCAAATTGATTAATTCTTGAACGTGACGATAGTGCTGTTTTTTATGTGCGATTAATTTGCTTGGGAAACAGATTAACTTGCTCATGTAGTGATGTACACCCTATGTGGTGGATCGTGTTTTATTTATTTACAAATTATTGTTTTGCTAAAGTGTTGTTTCCACATAGCGATATTTTGCTAAAGTGTTGTTTCCACATAGCGATATTTTGCTAAAGTGTTGTTTCCACATAGCGATATTTTGCTAAGGTGTTGTTTTCACATAGCGATTTTGATAAGTTGTTTTGTCTTTTTACTGTGTTCGTCCAAGTTTTGGTTTGTTTATTTGGCAAGATTTGCATTATAATTCATACATACCGGTACATAAGGCTACATTCATACATGCATGCAGTAGATACACACCTACATACATGCAGTACATACATACAGTATATACATAATACATAGCGTATAACCCCATAAGCCCGAGAACTTTCAGTCTTCTACTGTACTTCTCACTTCTCCGCTTGTTCTTCCTCTGTCCAATTGCTCTTCTTTTCTACTTTACTCCAGCCATCTGGTCTGGGGTCTGGGACCCCATAAATTATGATATTCTAAGAAATTCGCCCCTCAAATTTGGCAATTTTAAGACCTTTCGCCCAGTTTCTGTCAATGTTTAGGCTTTTCGTGACATTAACGTGTCGATTGTTTTCCTAGCGAGCAACAGCGAGAATGAAATATAAGAGGAACCGGCCTTCGGCTGCAACATTTTGCTGTACATATGTACATATATACAGTACTCAAGCAGATACCCCATAGCTGGGGGTGGCCGACTCGAGACAGAACCCGAATGCGCTCCTTCATCCCTACCTCTGTCTCTTTTTTGAAACATTTGTCTACCAATATAATATAGGCCTACATGTATATATATATATATAATTATATATATATATATATATATGTATATATATATATATATATATATATATATATATATATGTATATATATATATATATATATATATCTCGAAGGGGGGTCTTGTGAGTGTTTTTCTTAAGCTTGATGGAGATTTAGGGAGCAAACTAAAAATACAAGTAGGCCATTGGGGTGCATATACTGTAGGTCAGGTCAGGTCAGATTTATACTCAAATTAATTAACAGCATATTTGGCTATGAAAAACGTAATAGCAAAAAATAAAAAAAATAAAAAAAAATAAAAAAAAATAATAATAATAATAATAATAATCCCCAGTATGTAATGGTTAGTGGGCGGAATGTCGGTGTGAGTATCCTATTGTCTGTTTCATGTCACCTGGCGGTAAATTGCCATCTCTTCATCTTGATTACTCCGCTATTATGCTGGTTTTGTTGCGAAATCAGTTGTTAATTATGAAAACTAGTCGCTAATATGAAGCAGAGACATGGTAGTTTCACATTTTCCCGTTAGTAAATCGAGAAATCAGTTGCTAAGGGATTTAATTTACCGACTTGTGAGTTTCGTTCTAAAGGGGGGGTGACCTGCTTTTTTTCTCACCTCTCTCTTTCTCTGGCTTGTATCCATTTGGCCCCATTCAGCCTACTGTTTTAAGACGTTTATCCCCATCCAGGTATACATTTCTTACTGGTGAGCGGTAGCGAGGCAGCTTTATTTTTAAAATGTTTTTGACAGCAGGCTAAATTTGTACATTTTTCGATAGAAAAATGTCTCCGGCGAAGCCGGATTTCTTCATATAATGCTGGCTCGCTATCGCTCGCCAGGAAGAAATCGACAGCTAATTGGGGATAAACGTCTTAAAATAGTAGGCTGAATGGGGCCGAATGGATACAAGCCAGAGAAAGAGAGAAAAGGAGAAATACAAAAACGCAGGTCACCCCCCTTAAGGAAGTTGGAGCTGTAGACATCGATATTTACCAGAATTACCAGCTAAAATACGGTCATAATACATATTATATAAATACATAAAACTAAATTGATCATACTTTTTATCCATCAGAAATCTACATTATTATCGCATTTCTCATAAATATTTATGTTTACGGCTCCAACTTCCTTATAACCTCACAAGTGGTCAATTTACCGTCCGATGAAATGAAACAGGGTATAGGTCGGAATCCTTGGAGTACCGCATGTATAGTTAGTGTCATTGATTTAATTAATTAGGGGTATCTGTAAGTTAATTGGTGGGTTGGTGATGATATGAATTTACTATTAGAATTTTGGGCGATCAGAACTGTAGGCGAAACGACTAGTGGTTACATAACAATAAAAAAAAAAAAAAAAAAAAAAAAAAAAAAAGCTCTCGTACCTGAAGCGCCGACGAATTAAGGGGGGTAGTGCTTTTTTTTTTTTTTTTTGCCTATCTATTTATATATTAGTACCAGTATATTTTATTTAATTTCCTCGCTAACCCTTCATCAAGCTTAAAATAAAAAACTTAGACCCCCTTTTAAGATCAATTTGTACATTTTTCGGCAGAAAAATTTCCCGGCCGGAGCTCTTAAAATTAGAGGCTCGCTATCGCTCGCCAGGAAAAGATCGACACCTAAATGGTACAACAGGTCTTAATATTGACAAAAAAAATGGGGTAATGGTCTCAAAATCAGCAAACTAATGGAACGAACGTCTTAAAATCTCAAAATTAATGGGGCTAAACACAAAGGAGAAGGGGGTCCATAAAAAGCGAGTACCTACCTCTCACTCTCCAGCATTTAGCACGAACCAAATGGAGTTGATTTTAACTTTTTGTCATAATTTAAGGGGAGATTTCCATTTGAGGGATTTTTTGCTGGACCCCTTTCTCCCTCATGTGAAGCCACATTGCTTTTGATATTTTAAGACGTTCGCCCCATTAGTTTGGCGATTTAAGAACTTTTGCCCCATTAGTTTGGCGATTTAAGAACTTTCGCCCCATTAGTTTGGCGATTTTAAGACCTTTCGTGCTATGTACGTGCCGATAATTTCCTGGCGAGCGTTAGCGAGCCTGTAATTTAAGAGGAACCGGCCTTTGGCCGGTAAATTTTTCTACCGAAAAAATTTACATATTTATATTAAAAGTGGCTCAAAGGGGTGTAATTATAAGTGTGATGGAGGTCTAGGGAAGAAACTAATAAACTATTACAAATATACATAAATGATCAAATAAATACGCCCATCTCCCATTAAGAAGCTTGATGGAGGTCCAGGGAACAAACTAAGAACCTCCCCTTGAGCGGATTGTACGATTGTGGATAAATATCGCGCATGTCTTGTCACGGTCATTGTCGCCCTGATGATGGATTGACACTAGAATTAGGCTCGGTTCCCGGCAATGTTGTGTATCCCTTAACTTCATCTTGGGGTAACATTTAGAGACGGGTTAAGGGGAGGTTTCTAGTTTGTTTCCTACTCCTCCAGCAATCTTAAAATGTCACCCCCTTGACCCCCTTTCAAGATAAATTTGTACATTTTTCGGTAGAAAAATGTCCCGGCCGAAGGCCGGTTACTCTTAAATTACGGGCTCGCTATCGCTCGCCAGGATAAAGTCGACACCTAAATTGCACGAAAGGTCTTCAAATTGACAGAATGGGGCATAAATTCTTAAAATCACCAAACTAATGGGGCAAACGTCTTAAAATCTCAAAAGCAATGGGGATAACCATGAGGGAGAAAGGGGTCAAGAAAAAAATCCCTCAAGTGGAGACCTCCCCTTAACCCTTTTCTGTACCGGTGACGTCCTTTGCATTATATTCTGCCAACTATTACACGATTTTGTTCAGCTTAGGAAGGACCTCTACCCATTGATCCTCAGAGCTTTCCCAGTGTATACCACCTCCTCCCGTTTTGCAACACAATCCCACCCCTAGTCTGTGCAACTCTCCAACCCAAGAGTGAAACGCTATTCTCAGCCGTTCTTCTATTCAACTGCTGAGCTCTGGAACTCTCTCCCAGAATGAGTCTTTCCCTCTTCCTATGACTTAAATTGCTTCAAACTCCGTGTGTCCAGGCATTTTGGCTCGAACGTCCCTTGATTTTGGCCCTGTCACTCTTTCAACTCTGGGGAGGCACTCGCTACAGGCAGTTCTGCCTTTTGTTTCCCTCACTCACATAAGAAAAAACAAAACAAAACAAAACACACCATTCGCAAGACTCGAGTTATATATAAGTTGCAATGAATAGCTCTTGCGTAAATCGGCTTTAGAACAAATATAACACAAAGGCAGGTTTCTTGAAGCTATGCTTTTAAGGGGAGGTATTTAGTTTGTTCCCTAGACCTCCATCAAGCTTAAAATTACACCCCCTTGAGTCCCTTTCAAGATAAATTTGTACATTTTTCGGTAGAAAAATGTCCCGGCCGAAGGCCGATTCCTCATAAATTACAGGCTCGCTATCGCTCGCCAGGATAACATCGACACCTGAATAGCACGAAAGGTCTTAATATGGGGTGAAAATTCTTAAAATCGCTAAACTAATGGGGCAAACGTTTTATAATATCAAAAGCAATGGGGCTAAACATGAGGGAGAAAGGGGTCCAGAAAAAAAATCCCTGAAGTGGAGATCTCCCCTTAAGGGCGGATGGTTCGTTTTTTCTAGACGCCCCTCTCCCTCATGTTTAGCATATTAGTTTTGAGATTTTAAGACGTTCGTTCAGTTAGTTTGGCAATTGTGAGACATTTCACCCCATTTGTTGTCAATATTAAGACTTTTAGTGCCATTTAGGTGTCGATTTTTTTCCTGGCGAGCGATAGCGAGCCTGTAATTTTAGAAGGAACCCCGGAATATTTTTCAACCAAAAATGGTACAAATTTATCTTGAAAGGGGGTCTAGGGGGTGTATTTTTAAAGATTGATGAAGGTCTAGCGAGGAAAATCAAATATACAATAATAGAAAAATATAAAAACCAAAAAACAAGCACTACCCCCTTAACGTCAAGATGAAATTACATGTTATATAAGCGAGCCATTATGACACAGAAGAGGCGTGGCTGAGTGGCTTGGCCAATGGATTAGACGTTACGAGATCAGTGTTCGAATACTGCGACACACATTATTATCATATTAACGTGCTATTCTTGCGAGGAAGATATCACTACTAGTAATTTTGTATGTACAGTCGCGCTAATAAGTCATGGCTCAGCTGTCATTACGTTTGGCTCGCTCTGTGCTGTATTAATGTCTGTCAGATGTTGAATAGGGTGGGTATGCGTAGGAACATGTTTGTACATCTTACTCAAAACGATTAAAGAAAGTTTTAGATATTGCCGATACCAATTATTGATCAAAATATACTTGGTGCCGAGACATTACTTATTTGGCCGATTGTACACTCAGATGCCGCAGTCTCTAGCCCACCCATAAGAATTCGTGGACCGTCTATGTTTTTATTTATGGAATTAAAATTATCTGTTTATTAATGTATAAATAGGAGAGAGAGAGAGAGAGAGAGAGAGAGAGAGAGAGAGAGAGAGAGAGAGAGAGAGAGAGAGAGAGAGAGAGAGAGAGAGAGAGGTTAATATACAGTATATATATATATATATATATATATATATATATATATATATATATATATATATATATATATATATATATATATATATATATATATTAAACCCTTCAATGTTATAATTCCCTAACACTCTCTTCAATATTGTTCCTGAAGAGGTGTATTAATTGCAAGACGATTTTAAGAATTTATCCAACTACTAACAATACAAATAATAAAAACAAATACTATTACGGAATGATACTTCTCTAAAGCGCCAATTTACCCAGATAAATGTTGCAACCTTCTGCGGATAACAAACAACAACAACAAAAACAACACCAACAACATTACTACTACTACTACTACTACTACTACTACTGAAAACCATTAATTAGAAGGGTGCGTGTCAGTTATACACACACAAACACTAACACAACATTCAGGCAAGATAATAAAACATAAGTTACTCCCTAATTCAACACGTTTTCTATATCGACTATAACCTAGGAAACCGAGCTGGCTTTCAGTATTATGCTGCCTAACTATGCTATATATATATATATATATATTTTCATCCTGTTCACTGTACTTTAGACAGTTGGCTTCAGCCTTTTGTTTACATTGTCAATTATATACACCATGGCAATTAATTTGAAATACTTTATAATATCTTCTTCGTTTCTGCATGTCCTTTAGCCACAACATTCCCATAAGTGTTGGGGCTTGTACTGATACGTAAATAATACATAATAACCTGGCCGAGTTCCTCAGCAGCTGATTTATCGTCAATTAAGGCAGCTCAGACGGTATTGTGCAGCATGATTTACTGGTTCGGTTCAATGGTTTAAGGAGGGAGTTTAGTTTGTTCTCTAGACCTCTATCAAACTTAAAAAAACACCCATAAGAATTTTTCAATTCAATATAAATTTGTACATTTTTCGGTAGAAAAATGTCCCGGCCGAAGGCCGATTCCTCTTAAAATACAGGCTCACTATCGCTCGCCAGGGAAAAAATCGACACCTAAATGGCACGAAAGGTCTTAATATTGCGAAACAAATGGAGCAAAAGGTCTGAAAATCGCCAAACTAATGGGATGAATGTCTTGTAATTTAATAACTAATAGGGGTGAACATGAGGGAGGAGGAGGACTCGACCACCCAACTGCCTCCCCTTAATGGAAACACAAGACATTAAGGCGGGACGAGACAATTTCCCGCCAGTTTCTATATATAATTGTTTATCTTAAAGGTGGGGGCTCATGGGTTGAGATAAACATGGAATAATAATCGCCAAGCTGTATATAATTATCTTGCAAAATGCAATGGCACTGAAATAATTATTAACAATGGTATAAAGGATTTTGCGGATCGTCTATACCGGGCCTGTGACGTCATAGTGACGTCACACCAGTATCCTTATCCTAGACTGGATGGTGGACTTACACTCTTGTGACGTCAAAGGCCCGGTATAGACGATCCACAAAATCCTTTATACCATTGTTAATAATTATTTCAGTGATATTGCATTTTGCATGATAATTATATACAGCTTGGCGATTATCATTCCATGTTTATCTCAACCCATGAGCCCCCACCTTTAAACTCCATGCCAACCTAGAAAATGCAAACACGATTAACCCCTTCTAAACCATCGACGTCTTACTAATTTTATTGTAGCCATATTTAGACAATTTTGTGCAGTTTAAGGGGAGGTTTTTAGTTTGTTTCCTACTCCTCCAGCAATTTAAAAATGTCACCCCCTTGACCCCCTTTCAAGATAAATTTGTACATTTTTCGGTAGAAAAATGTCCAGGCCAAAGGCCGGTTCCTCTTAAATTACAGGCTCGCTATCGCTCGCCAGGATAAAATCGACACCTGAATGGCACGACAGGTCTTAATATGGGGTGAAAGTTCTTAAAATCGCTAAACTAATGGGGCGAACGTTTTATAATATCAAAAGCAATGGGGCTAAACATGAGGGAGAAAGGGGTCAAGAAAAAAATCCCTCAAGTGGAGATCTCCCCTTAAGAAGGATCTGTGGTAGTAAAACGGGTTAAATGAGATATTTCGTACCAACGACGTCTTAGTAATTTTATTGTAGCTACCGGTATATCTAGACAATTTTGTGCATTTTAATAAGGATCTGAGGTAGTAAAAAGGGTTTTTATTGTAGCTATATCTAGACAATTTTGTGCATTTTAATAAGGATCTGAGGTAGTAAAAAGGGTTAAAGGAGATATTCCGCACCAGTTAATTGTTGGAGGCCTTTTATAAACTGCATACAATCATCTAATATCAACCACAATGAAGTACAATCTAAACTGTATAAAAGCTTCTAATGATAACCAGAATAAACTATCAAAATGGGTCCTAATATTCAGTGTTAATTTATCATCCATAATAATAATAATAATAATCCTCTCTCTCTCTCTCTCTCTCTCTCTCTCTCTCTCTCTCTCTCTCTCTCTCAACCGTCAGGAAACCACACATCACTTTGATAGTGTCTCCCGCCCACCCCACCCCCAACCACCCCTTCCCCGAGCATAATACATGATGGGCAGACCAGCAGGAGGAGGAGGAGGAGGACCTGGAGGAGGAGGAGGAGGAGGAGGAGGACCTGGAGGAGGAGGAGGAGGAGGAGGAGGAGGAGGACTGGTTGGAAGAGAGAAGGACATGAAGAAGACGGAGAGAAGGAGAGAAGACATAAATAAACTGGAGGAGAGGAGAGATGAAAAGGAAGAAGACGAAGAAGAGGAGGAAGAGGAAGGAGAGAAGTCAATGAAGAAGATGATGGCGGAGGAGGAAGAAGAGGAAAAGAGAGAAATACAAGAAATACAATACTGAACACAATATGGCAGGAACATTTCTTTCCCTTCGCAGCGCCTAATATAGCGAACGAATATTGTGGGAATAAGTGTTGTTTACAGAGATGACACGGATTAGCCCTCCCATTTCACAAGGTAACGTCATTTTTCAAGTTAGTTCGTCCATTAACGGCGCTAGGAATGGGAATGTTTAAGAATACCACCCGAAGTACCGCTTAGATGTCCTGCGATAAACAAACGGTGCAAACATTGATGTGTACTCATGGTGTGTACAAAACCTCATGATATGATTTTAAGACCTTTCGCCCCATTTCTTTTTTCAATATTAAGACTTCTCGTGTGATTTAGGTATCGATTTTTCCTGGCGAGCGATAGCGAGCCTGTAATTCAAGAGTAAAACGGCCTTCGGCCGGGACATTTTTCTACCGAAAAATGTACAATGATCTTAAACGAGGGTCTGGGGGGGAGGGGGGTTATAGCTTGATGGAGGGGTAAGGAGCAAACTTAATGGGAGGTTTTTAGTTTGGTCTCTAGATATCCTTCAAGCTTAAGATTACACCCCCTTGAGCCCCTTTCAAGATAAATTTGTACATTTTTCGGTAGACAAATGTTCCGGCTGAAAGCCGGTTCCTCTTAAATTACAGGCTCGCTATCGCTCGCCAGGATAAAATCGACACCTAAATGGCACGAAAGGTCTTACAATTGACAGAAATGGGTTGAAAGTTCTTAAAATCGTCAAAATAATGGGGCAAACGTCTTAAAATTAGAAAAAAACATGAGGGAGAAGGGAGTCAAGGAAAAAAATATCCCTCAAGTGGAAATCTCCCCTTAAAGTATGATACAAATATATACTCTATATAAACATGGGTGTGCACAAGACGGTATGATCTGCTGTAGGGTGGGGGTGGGGGTGGGTTGGGGTTGGTTACATCAAACACATAGTAGTTTGATGCTCATTAAAACGGCTTGCAGTAGGCTATACAAATATACGGTACAGTATTAACCGATGTCATTCGTCATATCATTTTGGGAACAATTTGAATACATTAAGGCGTATTTAGAGGGTCGTTGTGTGTGGGATGGTGAGTGGGTTTAAGGGAAGGTATTTAGTTTGTTCCTTAGACCTCCATCAAGCTTAAAATTACACCCCTTGAGTCCCTTTCAAGATAAATTTGTACATTTTTCGTTAGAAAAATTTCCCGGCCGAAGGCCGGTTCCTCTTATATTACAGGCTCGCTATCGCTCGCCAGGATAAAATCGACACCTGAATTGCACGAAAGGTCTTAATATGCGGTGAAAGTTCTTAAAATCGCTAAACTAATGGGGCAAACGTTTTATAATATCAAAAGCAATGGGGCTAAACATGAGGGAGAAAGGGGTCAAGAAAAAAATCCCTCAAGTGGAGATCTCCCCTTCAAAGGTAGGATTGAGAGGTGTGGGGAGGGGGGATGTGGGGGTAGAGGGTAGGTATGGAGATAGAAAATAGGGGGTCAAGGATGCGTGAGTGGGGAGTAGATGGGTGTAGTAGTGGTGATGATGGGGATGAAGTGTGTGTACTTACTCTAGTTGTACTTACTCTAGTTGTATTGCGGGAGTGAGCAAGCTCGTTATTTCCCGCCTCCTATATGTGTGTGTTATATGTATCGTTGGAATGGCTGTGGATGTGTGTGTAGTCTGTATTTTTTAGCCAATTGGCGACATCGGAAACGAAGGCTTAGGGTGGATCTGTATGGTACCATTCTCACTATAGACGGTACCGTCCCGAAGGCTTAGGTAGCCATCAGCTTAGGTGAACCATATGATACCCATCTCGCCTTGTACCATTTTTGCCAACCCCAGATGGGACGTCACAACGTCGTCCACTTATTCCAGGTACCTATTTACAGCTAGGTGAACTGAGGCTAACACATGAAAGGAGACAAGCCCAATTTGTCTCCGCCCGGCCGGGATTGAACCCCCGACCCCTCGTGTGTGAGACGAGAGCTCTACCTACTAGGCTACGGGCTGTGTGTGTGTGTGTGTGTGTGTGTGTGTGTGGGGGGGGGGGGGGAATAATATACTTTGGGTCCTGGATGAAGAGATTGGGGGAAGTAAAAGAATGAGGTTGAGACTGAGGACGAGGGGTGGGGTGGGGGTGGGGGGGGGGGGGGGGGAGGGGGGGGGGGGAGTAATCAGGGAAAAGGTCATCCCCCTTCCCTACTAACCCCCCCCCCCCCCCCCCCCAAAAAAAAAAAAAAAAAAAAAAAAAAAAAAAAACACACACACACACACACACACAGGCTCTTGCCCAGGGTACAAGAGGCGGCCATTTTAATCAACCTGCAGCATGTTTGTCCAGCAAAAACATTATATTTCGGAGTAATGAGATGCTTTTTTTGGTTCCAACGTCTTCAGTGTCTTCCCTGTTAAGGGGGTAGTGCTTAGGTTTGGGGCTAAAAACTTATCTATTTATTTATTTTTGAGTTTCCTCGCTAGACCTCCATCAAGCTTAATAGAATACCCCCTAGAACCCCCTTTCAGGATAAATGTGTAAATTTTTCGGTAGAAAAATGTCACTTCCGAAGGACGATGCCTTCTGAAATTACAGGCTCGCTATCGCTCGCCAGGAAAAAATCGACACCTAAATGGCACGAAAGGTCTAAATATTGACAAAGAAATGGGGCGAAATGTCTCAAAATCGCCAAACTAATGGAAAGAACGTCTTGAAACCTCAAAACTAATATGCTAAACATGAGGGAGAAGGTAGTTCAGAAAAAGCGAGTAGTATCCCCTTAACCCTTCTTTAACGGGGCCCGACTTAAGTCCGTATCTAAAAAGCTGGACAATGTGGCGGGGCCCGACTTAAGTCTGTGTGCAATTTTGGAGCAATATTGGCTCTGAGAGAGAGCCGAGCGGTGGGAGGAGCGTAGGTTACCTCATGACCGCTCGCCACGACCGTCGTGGGCCCACTGACATGTACTCCACACTACTCCACCCTCTCTCACTCGCTTCACACGTAATTATGTAACGAAATGACCGTATTTTAGCGATTTTGCCCTTCGGTTGCACGATCGTTGCAAGACAACCAGTGATCGTAGGATGGTTCGGGTGTCATTGGAAAGCTCAATTTACGCCCTTTCAGGGATACATACTTGTATTACGCTCTGGCTCTTGTTTATGCATGAAAAAGAGCACGGAAACAACCCCATTTATGGTAAAAAAAAAACGCTGGGCGGCACGGTCAAATATACCGCCTAGGCCGCTCGTTGAGTGTTAAGTCGCGCCGGTATCACACGAGCGCTTTTACCGTCGATTTGTTCTTCGCAACTCAGATCTGACGGCTTGTGGAAACATACGACGATCATAATTCATTCACCTTTAAATATCTACCCCCACTTTACTTGCCGATACCAGTGCAAAAGGGAATTGGGCCTGAGTAAATAGATAGATAGATAGATAGACCAGTGCAAAAAATCGCCCCAAAAGGTTGCCAGAATTGAGTAACGGATAAAAAGTTGTCGAAATCCCCCTGGTGTGAATCCGCGTGAAATAATCCTGTTGTCTGGGGAGGAATAATATAATGTACTGGTATCAGTTTAATTATGCTCTGGCAACTCCTGTACTACCTTATAGCTAATGTGTAGTACCGGTACTTTGTGCAAACATTCATGAATTTATTTACTTATACTGTATATATATATATATATATCTCTCTCTCTCTCTCTCTCTCTCTCTCTCTCTCTATACATATATATATATATACTTTTTATAATAATGGTGCTAAACATTAGGGAGAAGGGGGTGCAGTAAATAACCCCATAATTTATCTCTTACGACTCGGGTACCTATCATGTTATTTATGTTCAGTACCGGTAGTGTGTTCAGTAGTGTGTTAATATGTTCAGTAGTGTGTTAATATGTTCAGTAGTGTGTTAATATGTTCAGTAGTGTGTTAATATGTTCAGTAGTGTGTTAATATGTTCAGTAGTGTGTTAATATGTTCAGTAGTGTGTTAATATGTTCAGTAGTGTGTTAATTATGTTCAGTAGTGTGTTAATTATGTTCAGTAGTGTTAATTATGTTCAGTAGGGTGTTAATTATGTTCAGTAGTGTTAATTATGTTCAGTAGTGTGTTAATTATGTTCAGTAGTGTGTTAATTATGTTCAGTAGTGTTAATTATGTTCAGTAGTGTGTTAATTATGTTCAGTAGTGTTAATTATGTTCAGTAGTGTGTTAATTATGTTCAGTAGTGTTAATTATGTTCAGTAGTGTTAATTATGTTCAGTAGTGTTAATTATGTTCAGTAGTGTGTTAATTATGTTCAGTAGTGTTAATTATGTTCAGTAGTGTTAATTATGTTCAGTAGTGTGTTAATTATGTTCAGTAGTGTTAATTATGTTCAGTAGTGTGTTAATTATGTTCAGTAGTGTGTTAATTATGTTCAGTAGTGTGTTAATTATGTTCAGTAGTGTGTTAATAATAATTGAAAGAGCTCCTTTACTATCCTGATCAACATAATATTTTGCAATAACAAAACACAAATCACAGTGCCTCACGTGAATACTTGAATGGAATAACTGCACGTGAATTGGTCCATGATCAATGCAAATTATGGATCAATTACACTCACATGATGGAAAAACGTTTTATTGTGATGACACTACAGTTTCGACTCTCTCTCAGGGATGTTAACTTTTGACATTCGGGCTATCGTACCAGACTACTAAAAGTATCGTATTTCCCAGTAAATTATCGTATTTTCTAAGATCGGGTAAAAATAAAAATAGAATGATGCCCATTGCTTTGCATTTATTAGTTTCCAATAGTATAACACAAATATATGAATGCATTTAAACATTAAACATAATATTTATCAATTATAACAACAGTTATCCTCTCACTAATTATACCGGTATACGTTGGTAAATTAAAGATATATAAGCTATAGACCTCTTATCTACTGTACTTATACGGGTGTATAATAATCATGGGCAAACCTTTCTTCCTCTATAATCTAGACTAGACATCCAAAAATACACTATTTAAATGAAAATTCAATTAGCTATGAATTATAGGTCTTTCTACAGACATATACATGCTTAAATTAAATTCATGGCCTCCACTTCCTGAACCCCTTCAGCTGCAGCATCTACTTGGGATTTCAACTTGTGTTTGTAGAGAGAGCAGGTAGCCATCCGACTTATCATGTCATCTGAAGGGGTAAGTACGTAACCGTCACCGTCTCTCTCTCTCTCTCTCTCTCTCTCTCTCTCTCT
Source organism: Paralithodes platypus (assembly GCA_032716605.1). NCBI lineage: Eukaryota > Metazoa > Arthropoda > Malacostraca > Decapoda > Lithodidae > Paralithodes > Paralithodes platypus. Next base: position 34,821,473 of record CM064524.1, on the reverse strand, counting down.
CTCTCTCTCTCTCATTATACAAATTTAAGGGGAAAAAATCACTGGAGACAAAATTATCGTATTTTAGCGTACGATACATAACTTTGTATCGTACACAGACCGAAAATATCGTACAAATACGATAATTATCGTATGGTTAACATCACTGCGTCTCTCTGGACTCCTCTCCAGTGACATCCAAAACTATCGTGTCATCACAAGTAAACGTTTTTCCATCATGTGAGTATAATTGATCCATAATTAACATTGATCATGGACCAAGTCATGTACAGTTCCCTGCAGAAATTGCTTTCTTAATTTATCTTTAGAAATCAAAATAGTAGGCCTATAATTTAAGAGTTGCATAACAATTAGAACTTTAAAGGTTTCTGTTCGGGCTTTGTCTCGAGTTGGCCACCCCCAGCAATGGGGTATGAGCCTGAGTAAATACATACATACATACATAAAATACATACATACATACATACATAAAAAGTCGAATTAACTACTGCATAGCAAGGAATTCTCGTAATTCAATAATCCAATATTTACTTTCATTAATAAAATCTTTAAAAATTAACAGAACTTGTGTAGACCCCCACCCCCTCCCCCCTAGCCTTGACCCCCCAGCCCCCCCCCCTCAACCTTGACCCACCCTCCCCCCTAACCTTGACCTCCCTCCCCCTAACCTTGACCCACCAGACCCCCACCCCCTCCCCCTCTACCTTGACCCACAAGACCTCCAACCTTGACCCACAAAACCCCCCACCCTTCCGTTCTACCTTCACCCCCCCCCCCCTCCTCCCCCCAACCTTGACCCCCCCACCCCCACTACCTTTACCCATCACCCTTCTACTCAAGTGAAGCCCCACCACAACATAAGCCCTCTGAGAATTATCGGCCTAAACCTCCCCTCCCTTTAACCCATATACAGTAAGGGGGGATGGGCGTATATATGAGGGGGGATGGGCGTATATATGAGGGGGGATGGGCGTATATATAAGAGGGGATGGGCGTATATATAAGGGGGGATGGGCGTATATATAAGGGGGGATGGGCGTATATATAAGGGGGGATGGCGTATATAAGGGGAGATGGGCGTATATATAAGGGGGGGATGGGCGTATATATAAGGGGGGATGGGCGTATATAAGGGGGGATGGGCGTATATAAGGGGGGATGGGCGTATATAAGGGGGGATGGGCGTATATATAAGGGTTGATGGGCGTATATATAAGGGTTGATGGGCGTATATATAAGGGTTGATGGGCGTATATATAAGGAGGGATGGGCGTATATAAGGGGAGATGGGCGTATATATAAGGGGGGGATGGGCGTATATAAGGGGGGATGGGCGTATATAAGGGGGGACGTATATAAGGGGGGGATGGGCATATATAAGGGGGATGGTCATATATAAGGGGGGATGGGAGTATATAAGGGGGGATGGGAGTATATATAAGGGGGGATGGGCGTATATAAGGGGGGATGGGCGTATATAAGGGTTGATGGGCGTATATATAAGGGTTGATGGGCGTATATATAAGGGTTGATGGGCGTATATATAAGGGTTGATGGGCGTATATATAAGGGTTGATGGGCGTATATATAAGGAGGGAAAGGTGTATATATAAGGAGGGATGGGCGTATATATTAGGAGGGATGGGCGTATATATAAGGAGGGATGGGCGTATATATAAGGAGGGATTGGCGTATATAAGGGGGGATGGGAGCATATACTGTATAAGGGGGGATGGGAGTAGATAAGGGGGGATGGGAGTATATAAGGGGGGGGATGGGCGTATATAAGGGGGGTTGGGCGTAATTAAGGGGGGATGGGCGTATATATAAGGGGGGATGGGCGTATATAAGGGGGGATGGGCGTATATAAGGGTTGATGGGCGTATATATAAGGGTTGATGGGCGTATATATAAGGGTTGATGGGCGTATATATAAGGGGGATGGGCGTATATAAGGGGGGATGGGCGTATAGATAAGGGGGGATGGGTGTATATAAGGGGGGAGGGGCGTATATATAAGGGGGGATGGGAGTATATAAGGGGGGATGGGAGTATATAAGGGGGGATGGGAGTATATATAAGGGGGGATGGGAGTATATAAGGGGGGATGGGAGTATATATATAAGGGGGGATGGGCGTAATATAAAGGGGGGATGGGCGTATATATAAGGGGGGATGGGCGTATATAAGGGGGGATGGGCATATATATAAGGGGGGATGGGCGTATATATAAGGGGGGATGGGCGTATATAAGGGGGGATGGGCGTATATAAGGGGGGATGGGCGTATATAAGGGGGGATGGGCGTATATAAGGGTTGATGGGCGTATATATAAGGGTTGATGGGCGTATATATAAGGGTTGATGGGCGTATATATAAGGGTTGATGGGCGTATATATGAGGGGAGATGGGCTTATATAAGGGGGGATGGGCGTATATATAAGGGGGGATGGGCGTATATAAGGGGGGATGGGCGTATATAAGGGGGGATGGGCGTATATATAAGGGGGGATGGGCGTATATAAGGGGGGATGGGCGTATATATCTGCTCATTCATGTATATTGTTATTATAATTTTCTCCCTAGACTTCCATCAAGCTAAAAGAACACCGTCAAGACCCTCCTTCAAGATAAATGTGTACATTTTTCGATATAAAAATGTCCCGGTTACTCGTAAATTGCAGGCTCGCTTTCGCTCGCCAGGAAAAAATCGACACCTAAATGACAAGAAAATTCCTAATATTGACGCAAAGAAATGGGGTGAAAGGTCTTAAAATCGCCAAACTAATGGGCCGAATATATTAAAATCTGAAAACTAATGGGGCTAACCACGAGAGAGAAAAGGGTCCAGAAAAACTACCCATCTCCCCTTAACCCATTTAACCACATTCCTTCCTTCCTAACCCCGTTTGAATGGATGTCTGTGTTTTCTAAGGGGCGGGTGGCTAGAAATCCTCCTCCTTTTGTAGACTTAACCTACTAGATGAGACAGAGAAAGACAGGGCGAGGGAACGTAAACATATTCTCGGACCCTAAGAATTGGAACTTTAAATGTTGTTTCTGTTCGGTCTCTGTCTCAAGTCGGCCACCTCCAGCTATGGGGTATGTGAGTGAGTATATTTTGGCTATCATTAGACGATGTTATGCAGCTTAGGAAGGATCTGTGGGTATTAAAAGGGTAAATACTATCTCAATCAACCCTCTGACTTCCATATACACTGAGTATACTGTATATATGTGACTTCCATATACACTGAGTATACTGTATATGTGACTTCCATATACACTGAGTATACTGTATATGTGACTTCCATATACACTGAGTATACTGTATATATGTGACTTCCATATACACTGAGTATACTGTATATATGACTTCCATATACACTGAGTATACTGTATATATGACTTCCATATACACTGAGTATACTGTATATGTGACTTCCATATACACTGAGTATACTGTATATGTGACTTCCATATACACTGAGTATACTGTATATGTGACTTCCATATACACTGAGTATACTGTATATATGTGACTTCCATATACACTGAGTACTGTATATGTGACTTCCATATACACTGAGTATACTGTATATATGACGTCCATATACACTGAGTATACTGTATATATGACTTCCATATACATGAGTATACTGTATATATGACTTCCATATACACTGAGTATACTGTATATATGACTTCCATATACACTGAGTATACTGTATATGTGACTTCCATATACACTGAGTATACTGTATATGTGACTTCCATATACACTGAGTATACTGTATATATGACTTCCATATACACTGAGTATACTGTATATGTGACTTCCATATACACTGAGTATATATGTGACGTCCATATACACTGAGTATATATGTGACGTCCATATACACTGAGTATATATGTGACGTCCATATACACTGAGTATATATGTGACTGAGTATGTTATTTGGGTCGAGTCAGCCAGGGAATAAACGTGGATATGTACAGTCCTTTTGCTCTAGCCCTTTTTGAGTTACAGAAATTAGGAGTCAAGATACAGTTTGTACCCTTGCAAAACAACAAAGCCTTCCCAAACTTTTTGCCAACTTAAGGGGAGATTTCCACTTGAGGGACTTTTTTCTTTACCCCTTTCTCCCTCATGTGTAGCCCCATTGCTTTTGAGATTTTAAGACGTTCGCCCCATTAGTTTGTCGATTTTAAGAACGTTCAACCCATTTCTGTCAATTTTAAGACCTTTCGTGCCATTTAGGTGTCGATTTTATCCTGGCGAGCGATAGCGAGCCTGTATTTTAAGAGGTACCGGCCTTCGGCCGGGAAATTTTTCTACCGAAAAATGTACAAATTTATTTTGAAAGGGACTCAAGGGGGTGTAATTTTAAGCTTGATGGAGGTCTAGGGAACAAACTAAATACCTTCCCTTAAGCATACAACCCATAGGCCTCCGTGAAGCTACACTTACACATTTCTCGGTAGTTAATTGTCCCGGCTGAAGGCCATGTTCCCCTAATGTCCCGGCTGAAGGCCATGTTCCCCTAATGTCCCGGCTGAAGGCCATGTTCCCCTAATATGTCCCGGCTGAAGGCCATGTTCCCCTAATATGTCCCGGCTGAAGGCCATGTTCCCGTAATTTACAAGCTCGCCTAGAAATGTATTGACACCAGAATTGAATAAATTGTCTTATAATCGCTAAATTAATGGGGCGAACCATTACAAAATTAATGGGGCGAACCATTACAAAATTAATGGGGCGAACCATTACAAAATTAATGGGGCGAACCATTACAAAATTAATGGGGCGAACCATTACAAAATTAATGGGGCGAACCATTACAAAATTAATGGGGCGAACCATTACAAAATTAATGGGGCGAACCATTACAAAATTAATGGGGCGAACCATTACAAAATCGCCAAAATAATGGGGCGAAGCAAGGGATCCCCCACACAAATAGCCACCCATGGATCAAATATTTTTAAATATTGAGCTGCCCTTTACCATTGCCAGACTAGAGTGTTGAAAGGTTGATCCTGAATCACAATTCATGGCGGATAATTACAGTGGATTTGCTTACACTAAAAGGTTTATGTTGTTCATCCATTATATTTAAGGGGAGGTATTTAGTTTGTTCACTAGACCTCCATCAACCTTAAAATTACACCCCCTTGACTCCCTTTCAAGATAAATTTGTACATTTTTCGGTAGAAAAATTTCCCGGCCGAAGGCCGGTTCCTCTTAAATTACAGGCTCGCTATCGCTCGCCAGGATAAAATCGACACCTAAATGGCACGAAAGGTCTTAATATGGGGTGAAAGTTCTTAAAATCGCTAAACTAATGGGGCAAGCATTTAATAATATCAAAAGCAATGGGGCTAAACATGAGGGAGAAAGGGGTCCAGAAAAAAAAATCCCTCAAGTGGAAACCTCCCCTTAATGTATGTTATCCATTATACTTTGCATTGGTTTACTGTTGCGATATAAGGTGTATGTGTGCAGTTAATATTGATGCATGTATATATTTATTGATTTATAATTTATTATATTTTAGATTTTAGATTAACGTATTGATATTTCTCCCTTGAACTGAGAAAAGGCCTCCATAGACTATCTTCAAGGCTAAAACATACACCCCAGATTAACCCCTTCCAGGCCGAAGGTTGATTTTCCCCAACTTACAGGCTTGCTATCGTCGCCCAGGAAATATTGACACCTGGATGGAGTGAAATGTCTTATAATCGACAAACTAAAGGGGTGAAACGTTTTAAAATTGGCAACTAATTATAGAACTTTTGATTTGCGCTGAAAAATGTGTCTTTCATGCATCATATATATAGCTTTGATTTACTATTTCGGTGTACTGCATTCGTCCACATACACTCTTTCATTCTGACCAATACTGTATACCTGATGATATACCCGATGAGTCTACCTTACACAATTCACCTAGTTTTCCAGAACCCCCCAGCAAGCAAGCACTCAAAAAATC
>CM064524.1:34811915-34815374 GCA_032716605.1 Paralithodes platypus | reverse complement strand
CAGCTGATTTATCGTCAATTAAGGCAGCTCAGACGGTATTGTGCAGCATGATTTACTGAGTTCGGCTCAAGGGTTTTAAGGAGGGAGGTTTAGTTTTGTTCTATAGACCTCTATTCAAACTTAAAAAAAAACTACCATAAGAATTTTCCAAATTCAATATAAATTTGTTACAATTTTCGGTAGAAAAAATGTCCCGGCCGAAGGCCGATCTCCTCTTAAAAATACAGGCTCACTATCGCTCGCCAGGGGAAAACAAAATCGACACCTAAATGGCACGAAAGGTCTTAATATTGCGAAACAAATGGAGCAAAAGGTCTGAAAATCGCCAAACTAATGGGATGAATGTCTTGTAATTTCATAACTAATAGGGGTGAACATGAGGGAGGAGGACTCGACCACCCAACTGCCTCCCCTTAATGGAAACACAAGACATTAAGGCGGGACGAGACAATTTCCCGCCAGTTTCTATATATAATTGTTTATCTTAAACTCAATGCCAACCTAGAAAATGCAAACACGATTAACCCCTTCTAAACCATCGACGTCTTACTAATTTTATTGTAGCCATATTTAGACAATTTTTGTTGCCGTTTTCAAGGGGAGGTTTTTTAGTTTGTTTCCTACTCCTCCACGCAATTTAAAAATGGTCACCCCCTTGACCCCCTTTCAAGATAAATTTGTACATTTTTCGGTTAGGAATAAAATGTCCACGCACAAAGGACGGTTCCTTTTCAAATTACAGGCTTCGCTATCGCTCGCCAGGATAAAAATCGACCACCTGAATGGCACGACAGGTCTTAATATGGGGTGGGGAAAGTTCTTAAAATCGCCTCTACCACTAATGGGGCGAACGTTTCTCATATCAAAAGCAATTGGGGGATAAACCATGGAGAGGAGAAACAGGGGTCAAGAAAAAAAATCCCTCAAGTGGAGAATACTACCTTAAGAAGGATCTGTGGTAGTACAAACGGGTTAAATGAGATATTAGTTACCCAACGGAAGTCTTAGTAATTTTATTGTAGCTACCGGTTATATCTAGACAATTTTGTGCATTTTAATAAGGATATGAGGTATGTAAAAAGGGTTAAAGGAGATATTCCGCACCAGTTAATTGCAGGAGCCATCCTTTTTAAACTGCATAACAAAATCATCTAATATCAACCACAAATGAAGTAACAATCTAAAACTGTTATAAATAGATTCATAACTGATAACCAGATATATTAAAACTATCAAAATGGGAGTCCTAATATTCAGTGTTAAGTTTATCATCCATAATAATAATTCTCTCTCTCTCGTCTCTCTACTCCTCTCTCTCTCTCTATCTTCTCTCCTCTGCTCAACCGTCAGGAAACCACACATCACTTTGATAGTGTCTCCCCCCTCCCCCCCGCGCCCACCCCACCCCCAACCACTCCCTTCCCCGGAGCATAATACATGATGGGGCAGCACCAGCAGGAGGAGGAGGAGGAAGACCTGGCAGGAGGAGGAGGAGGAGGAGGAGGACCTGGAGGAGGAGGGAGGAGGAGGACCTTGGAGGGAGGAGGAGGAGGAGGAGGAGGACTGGTTGGAAGAAGGAGAAGGACATGAAGAAGACGGAAGAGAAGGAGGAGAAGACATAGAATAAACTGGAGGAAAGAGGAGAGATGAAAAGGACGAAGAAGAAGAAGAGGAGGAAGAGGAAGGGAGAGAAAGTCAATGAAGAAGGATGATGGCGGAGGAGGAAGAAGAGGAAAAGAGAGGGAAAAATACAAGAAATACAATACTGAACACCAATATGGACGAGGAAACATGTTTCTTTCCCTTCGCAGCGCCTCATATAGCGAACGAATATTCGTGGGGAATAAGTGTTGTGGTTACAGAGATGGACACGGATTAGCCCTCCCATTTCACCAAAGCGCGGTAAACGTCCATTTTTCAAGTTAGTTCGTCCAAGTAACGGGCGCCGCTAGGAATGGGAATGTTTAAGAATGACCCACACCCAAGGTACCGCTTAGATGTCCTGCGATAAACAAAACGGTGCAAACATTGATGCTGTACTCATGGTGTGTACAAAACATTACATGATATGATTTTAAGGACCTTTGCGCCCCATTTCTTTTTTCAATATTAAGACTTCTCGTGTGATTTAGGTATCGATTTTGCCTGGCGAGCGATTAGCGAGCCTGTAATTCAAGAGTTTAAAACGGCCTTCGGCCGGGACATTTTTTCTACCGAAAAATGTATACGTATCTTAAACGCAGGTCTCGGGGGGAAGAGGGGGGGTTTATAGCTTGATGGAGGGTTTAAGGTAAACTGAGCAAACTTAAGGGGAGGTTTGTGTTGGTACTTATAGATATCCTTCAAGCATTAAGATTACACCCTTGAGTCCCTTTCAAGATAAATTTGTACATATTTTCGGCTAGACCAAATGTTCCGGCTGAAAGCCGGTTCCTCTTAAATTACAGGCTCGCTATCGCTCGCCAGGATAAAATCGACACCTAAATGGCACGAAAGGTCTTACAAATTGCCAGAAATTGGGTTGAAAGTTCTTAAAATCGTCAAAATAATGGGGCAAACGTCTTAAAATTAGAAAAAACATGAGGGAGAAGGGAGTCAAGAGAAAAAAAATCCCTCAAGTGGAAATCTCCCCTTAAAGGTTGATACAAAATATACTCTATATAAACATGGGTGTGCACAAGACGGTATGATCTGCTGTAGGGTGGGTGGGGGTGGGTGGAGGTGGGGTTGGTTGCATCAAACACATTGGAGTTTGATGATCATTAAAACGGCTTGCAGTAGGCTATAAAAATATACGGTACAGTATTAACCGATGTCATTCGTCATATCATTTTGGGAACAATTTGAATACATTAAGGCGTATTTAGAGGGTCGTTGTGTGTGGGATGGTGAGTGGGTTTAAGGGAAGGTATTTAGTTTGTTCCTTAGACCTCCATCAAGCTTAAAATTACACCTTGAGTCCCTTTCAAGATAAATTTGTACATTTTTCGATAGAAAAATGTCCCGGCCGAAGGGCGGTTCCTCTTATATTACAAGCTTGCTATCGCTTCCCAGGACAAAATGGACACCTAAATGGCAAGAAGGCTTAATATGCGGTGGAAAGTTCTTAAAATCGCTAAACTAGTGGGGGCAAACGTTTTATAATATCAAAAGCAATGGGGCTAAACATGAGGGAGAAAGGGATCAAAAAAAAAATCCCTCAAGTGGAGATCTCCCCTTAAAAGGTAGGATTGAGAGGTGTGGGGAGGGGGGATGTGGGGGTAGAGGGTAGGTATGGAGATAGAAAATAGGGGGTCAAGGATGCGTGAGTGGGGAGTAGATGGGTGTAGTAGTGGTGATGATGGGGATGAAGTGAGTGTGTGTGTGTGTGTGTGTGTGTGTGTGTGTGTGTGTGTGTGGGGGGGGGGGGGGGGGGGGGGGAATAATATACTTTGGGTCCTGGATGAAGAGATTGGGGGA
>CM064524.1:34766915-34809415 GCA_032716605.1 Paralithodes platypus | reverse complement strand
CGGGTGTATAATAATCATGGGCAAACCTTTCTTCCTCTATAATCTAGACTAGACATCCAAAAATACACTATTTAAATGAAAATTCAATTAGCTATGAATTATAGGTCTTTCTACAGACATATACATGCTTAAATTAAATTCATGGCCTCCACTTCCTGAACCCCTTCAGCTGCAGCATCTACTTGGGATTTCAACCTGTGTTTGTAGAGAGAGCAGGTAGCCATCCGACTTATCATGTCATCTGAAGGGGTAAGTACGTAACCGTCACCGTCTCTCTCTCTCTCTCTCTCTCTCTCTCTCTCTCTCTCTCTCTCTCTCTCTCTCTCTCTCTCCTATTATACAAATTTAAGGGGAAAAAATCACTGGAGACAAAATTATCGTATTTTAGCGTACGATACATAACTTTGTATCGTACACAGACCGAAAATATCGTACAAATACGATAATTATCGTATGGTTAACATCACTGCGTCTCTCTGGACTCCTCTCCAGTGACATCCAAAACTATCGTGTCATCACAAGTAAACGTTTTTCCATCATGTGAGTATAATTGATCCATATTTGACATTGTTCATGGAGCAAGTCATGTACAGTTCCCTGCAGAAATTGCTTTCTTAATTTATCTTTAGAAATCAAAATAGTAGGCCTATAATTTAAGAGTTGCATAACAATTAGAACTTTAAAGGTTTCTGTTCGGGCTTTGTCTCGAGTTGGCCACCCCCAGCAATGGGGTATGAGCCTGAGTAAATACATACATACATACATAAAAAGGCGAATTAACTACTGCATAGCAAGGAATTCTCGTAATTCAATAATCCAATATTTACTTTCATTAATAAAATCTTTAAAAATTAACAGAACTTGTGTAGACCCCCCCCCCTCCCCCCTAGCCTTGACCCCCCCCCCCCCCCCCCCGTCCCCCTCAACCTTGACCCACCCTCCCCACCCTCCCCCCTAACCTTGACCTCCCTCCCCCTAACCTTGACCCACCAGACCCCCACCCCTCCCCCTCTACCTTCACCCACCGACCTCCACCTTGACCCACAAAACCCCCCACCCTTCCGTTCTACTTTCACCCCCCCCCCCCTCCCCCCCACCTTGACCCCCCCCCCCCCCAGTACCTTTACCCATCACCCTTCTACTCAAGTGAAGCCCCACCACAACATAAGCCCTCTGAGAATTATAGGCCTAAACCTCCCCTCCCTTTAACCCATATACGTACAGTAAGGGTGGTTGGGCGTATATAAGGGGTAAGGATGGTTGGGCGTATATAAGGGGTAAGGATGGTTGGGCGTATATAAGGGGTAAGGATGGTTGGGCGTATATAAGGGGTAAGGATGGTTGGGCGTATATATAAGGGGGGATGGGCGTATATAAGGGGGGATGGCGTATATATAAGGATGGATGGGCGTATATATAAGGAGGGATGGGCGTATATATAAGGGGGGATGGGGGGATTGGCGTATATAAGGGGGGATGGGAGCATATATAAGGATGGTTGGGCGTATAAAAGGGGTAAGGATGGTTGGGCGTATAAAAGGGGTAAGGATGGTTGGGCGTATAAAAGGGGTAAGGGTGGATGGGCGTATATATAAGGGGGGATGGGCGTATATAAGGGGGGGATGGGCGTATATATAAGGGTTGATGGGCGTATATATAAGGGTTGATGGGCGTATATAAGGGGGGATGGGCGTATACATATAAGGGGGGATGGGCGTATACATATAAGGGGGGATGGGCGTATACATATAAGGGGGGATGGGCGTATACATAAAAGGGGGGATGGGCGTATATATAAGGGGGATGGGGTTATATATAAGGGGGAATGGGCGTATATATAAGGGGGGATGGGCGTATATAAGGGGGGATGGGCGTATATATAAGGGGGGATGGGCGTATATAAGGGGGGATGGGCGTATATAAGGGGGGATGGGCGTATATAAGGGGGGATGGGCGATATATAAGGGGGGATGGGCGTATATAAGGGGGGATGGGCGTATATAAGGGGGGATGGGCGTATATAAGGGGGGATGGGCGTATATAAGGGGGGATGGGCGTATATATAAGGAGGGATGGGCGTATATATAAGGAGGGATGGGCGTATATATAAGGGGGGATGGACCGCATATATAAGGGGGGATGGACCGTATATATAAGGGGGGATGGACCGTATATATAAGGGGGGATGGGCGTATATAAGGGGGGATGGGCGTTATATAAGGGGGGGATGGGCGTATATCAGGGGGAGGGGCGTATATCAAGGGGGGATGGGCGTATATCAAGGGGGGATGGGCGTATATATAACGCTGAAGGGGGGATGGGCGTATATAAGGGGGAATGGGCGTATATAAGGGGGGATGGGCGTATATAAGGAGGGATGGGCGTATATATAAGGAGGGATGGGCGTATATATAAGGAGGGATGGGCGTATATATAAGGAGGGATGGGCGTATATAAGGGGGGATGGGCGTATATAAGGGGGGATGGGCGTATATAAGGGGGGATGGGCGTATATAAGGGGGGATGGGCGTATATAAGGGGGGATGGGCGTATATATTAAGGGGGGATGGGCGTATATATGAAGGGGGGATGGGCGTATATATGAAGGGGGGATGGGCGTATATATGAAGGGGGGATGGGCGTATATATTAGGGGGGATGGGCGTATATAACTATAGTTAGGGGGGATGGGCGTATATAAGGGGGGATGGGCGTATATAAGGGGGGATGGGCGTATATAAGGGGGGATGGGCGTATATATCTGCTCATTCATGTATATTGTTATTATAATTTTCTCCCTAGACTTCCATCAAGCTAAAAGAACACCGCCAAGACCCTCCTTCAAGATAAATGTGTACATTTTTCGATATAAAAATGTTCCGGTTACTCGTAAATTGCAGGCTCGCTTTCGCTCGCCAGGAAAAAATCGACACCTAAATGACATGAAAATTCCTAATATTGACGCAAAGAAATGGGGTGAAAGGTCTTAAAATCGCCAAACTAATGGGCCGAATATATTAAATTCTGAAAACTAATGGGGCTAACCACGAGAGAGAAAAGGGTCCAGAAAAACTACCCATCTCCCCTTAACCCATTTAACCACATTTCTTCCTTCCTAACCCCGTTTGAATGGATGTCTGTGTTTTCTAAGGGGCGGGTGGCTAGAAATCCTCCTCCTTTTGTAGACTTAACCTACTAGATGAGACAGAGAAAGACAGGGCGAGGAAACGTAAACATATTCTCGGACCCTAAGAATTGGAACTTTAAATGTTGTTTCTGTTCGGTCTCTGTCTCAAGTCGGCCACCCCCAGCTATGGGGTATGTGAGTGAGTATATTTTGGCTATCATTAGACGATTTTATGCAGCTTAGGAAGGATCTGTGGGTATTAAAAGGGTAAAGACTATCTCAATCAACCCTCTGACTTCCATATACACTGAGTATATATGTGACGTCCATATACACTGGGTATACTGTATATGTGACTTCCATATACACTGAGTATACTGTATATATGACTTCCATATACACTGAGTATACTGTATATGTGACTTCCATATACACTGAGTATACTGTATATGTGACTTCCATATACACTGAGTATACTGTATATATGTGACTTCCATATACACTGAGTATACTGTATATATGACTTCCATATACACTGAGTATACTGTATATATGACTTCCATATACACTGAGTATACTGTATATGTGACTTCCATATACACTGAGTATACTGTATATGTGACTTCCATATACACTGAGTACTGTATATGTGACTTCCATATACACTGAGTATACTGTATATATGTGACTTCCATATACACTGAGTATACTGTATATGTGACTTCCATATACACTGAGTATACTGTATATATGACTTCCATATACACTGAGTATACTGTATATATGACTTCCATATACACTGAGTATACTGTATATATGACTTCCATATACACTGAGTATACTGTATATATGGACTTCCATATACACTGAGTATACTGTATATGTGAATTCCATATACACTGAGTATACTGTATATGTGACTTCCATATACACTGAGTATACTGTATATATGACTTCCATATACACTGAGTATACTGTATATGTGACTTCCATATACACTGAGTATACTGTATATGTGACTTCCATATACACTGAGTATATATGTGACGTCCATATACACTGAGTATATATGTGACGTCCATATACACTGAGTATATATGTGACTGAGTATGTTATTTGGGTCGAGTCAGCCAGGGAATAAACGTGGATATGTACAGTCCTTTTGCTCTAGCCCTTTTTGAGTTACAGAAATTAGGAGTCAAGATACAGTTTGTACCCTTGCAAAACAACAAAGCCTTCCCAAACTTTTTGCCAACTTAAGGGGAGATTTCCACTTGAGGGACTTTTTTCTTTACCCCTTTCTCCCTCATGTGTAACCCCATTGCTTTTGAGATTTTAAGACGTTCGCCCCATTAGTTTGTCGATTTTAAGAACGTTCAACCCATTTCTGTCAATTTTAAGACCTTTCGTGCCATTTAGGTGTCGATTTTATCCTGGCGAGCGATAGCGAGCCTGTATTTTAAGAGGTACCGGCCTTCGGCCGGGAAATTTTTCTACCGAAAAATGTACAAATTTATTTTGAAAGGGACTCAAGGGGGTGTAATTTTAAGCTTGATGGAGGTCTAGGGAACAAACTAAATACCTTCCCTTAAGCATACAACCCATAGGCCTCCGTGAAGGTACACTTACAAATTTCTCGGTAGTTAAATGTCCCGGCTGAAGGCCATGTTCCCCTAATGTCCCGGCTGAAGGCCATGTTCCCCTAATGTCCCGGCTGAAGGCCATGTTCCCCTAATGTCCCGGCTGAAGGCCATGTTCCCCTAATGTCCCGGCTGAAGGCCATGTTCCCGTAATTTACAAGCTCGCCTAGAAATGTATTGACACCAGAATTGAATAAATTGTCTTATAATCGCTAAATTAATGGGGCGAACCATTACAAAATTAATGGGGCAAACCCTTACAAAATTAATGGGGCGAACCATTACAAAATTAATGGGGCGAACCATTACAAAATTAATGGGGCGAACCATTACAAAATTAATGGGGCGAACCATTACAAAATTAATGGGGCGAACCATTACAAAATTAATGGGGCGAACCATTACAAAATTAATGGGGCGAACCATTACAAAATCGCCAAAATAATGGGGCTAAGCAAGGGACCCCCCACACAAATATCCAGCCATGGATCAAATATATTTTAAATATTGAGCTGCCCTTTACCATTGCCAGACTAGAGTGTTGAAAGGTTGGTCCTGAATCACAATTCATGGCGGATAATTACAGTGGATTTGCTCACACTAAAAGGTTTATGTTGTTCATCCATTATATTTAAGGGGAGGTATTTAGTTTGTTCACTAGACCTCCATCAACCTTAAAATTACACCCCCTTGACTCCCTTTCAAGATAAATTTGTACATTTTTCGGTAGAAAAATTTCCCGGCCGAAGGCCGGTTCCTCTTAAATTACAGGCTCGCTATCGCTCGCCAGGATAAAATCGACACCTAAATGGCACGAAAGGTCTTAATATGGGGTGAAAGTTCTTAAAATCGCTAAACTAATGGGGCAAGCATTTAATAATATCAAAAGCAATGGGGCTAAACATGAGGGAGAAAGGGGTCCAGAAAAAAAAAATCCCTCAAGTGGAAACCTCCCCTTAATGTATGTTATCCTTTATACTTTGCATTGGTTTACTGTTGCGATATAAGGTGTGTGTGTGCAGTTAATATTGATTCATGTATATATTGATTGATTTATCATTTATTATATTTTAGATTTTAGATTAACGTATTGATATTTCCCCCTTGAACTGAGAAAAGGCCTCCACAGACTATCTTCAAAGCTAAAACATACACCCCAGATTAACCCCTTCCAGGCCGAAGGTTGATTTTCCCCAACTTACAGGCTTGCTATCGTCGCCCAGGAAATATTGACACCTGGATGGAGTGAAATGTCTTATAATCGACAAACTAAAGGGGTGAAACGTTTTAAAATTGGCAACTAATTATAGAACTTTTGATTTGCGCTGAAAAATGTGTCTTTCATGCATCATATATAGCTTTGATTTACTATTTCGGTGTACTGCATTCGTCCACATACACTCTTTCATTCTGACCAATACTGTATACCTGATGATATACCCGATGAGTCTACCTTACACAATTCACCTAGTTTTCCAGAACCCCCCAGCAAGCAAGCACTCAAAAAATCATGTGATGATGCCATAAAACACTTAACTTCTAACCTATCAACCATTTCCATTTGGGACAGAGAAAATCTTGTTGCTTTCAATGCTTCCAAAATTCAACTTCGCCATTTATCTACCCGTAAAGAACTCCCACAGGACTATCCCTTATACTTCAACGATACACAAATCATTCTTTCATCTTCTCTCAGTATTCTAAGAGTCTCTTTTTCTCCTGATCTCACTTGGAAAGACCATATTACCACCCTTGCTAAAACAGCTTCCCAGAAGCTGGGTGTGCTCAACTGCCTCCGGGGGTTCTTTAGGGTCACGGTGGCCGAGCGCGCTTAGTGCACTGTATTGGGAGCGCTAGCTCTGGTGTCGGGGGTTCTATCTCACGTGCTTGCAGGGGAAATTCTCTCAAAAACTTTCCCTGGCCGTGAAGGCAAGGTCTGGACGGACCGTCTCGGGGGATCCACAAAGTCTCCTGCCCACGTCCTACTCCCTCGGGGGTATGTAGGCGCTCTCGTTAGCAGCCAGGAACAGTTATGATCTCTTAGGATAAGATCTAGGTTAAGTCTGTGTATTTTCCGCCCCATTGGCTGCCGGTTTGAAATAAACCGATTATTATTATTATTATTACTCCTGCACCGCTTCTTGCTCTGTACAGGGGCACAGTGCATCCACGTAATGCATATTGTTCGCATGTGTGGGGAGGATCCTCTCACACAGCACTTCTCAACAAAGTAGAAAGGAAAGCATTCAGTCTCATTAACTCCCGTCCACTCACTGACTTTGCTATCTCTTTCTCTTCGCCTTAGTGTTGCATCTCTCTCGCTATTCTACTGCTACTACAATAATCAATGTTCCTCAGAGCTCTCTCAGTGTATACCACCCCCTCTACATAGTGTACGTAGCATCCGTCTTGCAACACAATCCCACCCCTACTCTGTGCAACTCTCCAATCCACGAGTGAAACGATATTCCCAAACCTTCTTCTATTCAACAGCAGAGTTCTGGAACTTTCTCCCTGAATCCATCTTCCCCTCATCCTATGACTTAAATTGCTTCAAGTGCCGTGTGTCCAGGCATTTTTGTTCGAACATTCCTTGATTTTGGCCCTGTCACTCTTTCAACTGGGGGAGGCACTCGTCACAGGCAGTTCTGCCCTTTGTCTCCCTCATCCACATAAAACAAAAACAAATATTGGAGATAGTAAGCGCGTTTATCGTGCAAGCATTTTCTAGCATAAATCTGACTGGTTACATGTCAAATAAGTAGCCTCAGGGTGCAAGATATGCTATTACGCAATTTATAAAATACTGTCATCACTTAGCCTACATACTAGTTTGGTAGGCTATGCTGTGTACACCCTCCCCCCGTCCCCCCCAAAAAAAAAAAAAAAAAAAAAAAAATATATATATACTGTATACTGTATATATACAGTATATATATATATATATACATATATATATATATATATATATATATATATATATATATATATATATATATATACATATAACTACGTTGTGGGTACGTGCATTTTCAAGACGAGACCGTTCTACTTCTATTTGCATATCTTGGAAGTGGAAGAGCATAATATAGCAAACGCGTTCCGAAGAGTTATGTTAAAATGAACTTACCATTTTGAAGGAGTGTTCTTTTCCCTAAAAGACCCGGAACTTTAATGCAATAATCGTAACCCCTTGAAGACTATTCTGGCTGTCATTAGACGATTTTATGCAGGTAGGATGAATCTGTGGCAATTCAAAAGGGTAAAGACCATCTCAATTAATCCTCTAACTTCCATATACCCTCCCTAATCTCCATAAAATCGTCTAATAATAGCGATAAAACAGAAAAGAAATGCGTAATAGTATCTTGAAAGGGTTAACCCAGAAAGTGAGATGGGCATCACAGAAGGCACGGTATTTAAACTTGTAAAAAGAACTCTTCACATACCGTGCAAATGCCGGGAAATGTCTTAAAATCGGATGACACATAGAAAGTAGTAGTATCTCCCTATACCACATCCTCCACTCCCCCCCCCCCCCTCCTCTACCCTCCATTTATAAACCCCCCCCCCCCTCTTCCCTCCCTCAACTTGACCTTATATATTGTCCAATTATTAGCAGTCCATGAGTTAATTGTGGAAGTGAATGTTGAAAGTATGTATTAGAATAAGCATACGTTGTACTCTACGTGCTTCCCATGTCTCACTCCCTAGACTGGAACAAGACCTCACGGGCTTCACTGTTCATTGTAAAGCGGTGAATGTTAAGGCTCTCAGCCTATGCCCGAGAGGAAGTAAGTTGGAAAACAAATAAAAATAAAATAAAAAAGAACACTTACATTCTGAAGCACTGGTTGACTGATGCTGGGTTGAAGATCCGAGTAGATTCTGGAAAAATAAAACAAATTATTATTAAAACTATGTTTACGTTCTCTTTATCATATAATTATGGATTTGCTACTATGCAATAAACAATACTAATCAAATTACTTATTGTGATAGCTATGGATAAATTTAAGTACTGAGTATCTAAATTATATAAGCAAATACATGAATAATAGAATAATACTAATACTACAACAATACTACTACTACTAATGATATTAATAAAATACATAACAAATACAGTACAACACAGCCTGCGATACAACTCTTCTCTACACAAATACAGTACAACACAGCCTGCGATACAACTCTTATCTACACAAATACAGTACAACACAGCCTGCGATACAACTCTTATCTACACAAATACAGTACAACACAGCCTGCGATACAACTCTCCCCTACACAAATACAGTACAACACAGCCTGCGATACAACTCTCCTCTACACAAATACAGTACAACACAGCCTGCGATACAACTCTCCTCTACACAAATACAGTAAAACACAGCCTGCGATACAACTCTCCTCTACACAAATACAGTACAACACAGCCTGCAATACAACTCTCCTCTACACAAATACAGTACAACACAGTCTGCGATACAACTCTCCTCTACACAAATACAGTACAACACAGCCTGCGATACAACTCTTCTCTACACAAATACAGTACAACACAGCCTGCGATACAACTCTCCTCTACACAAATACAGTACAACACAGTCTGCGATACAACTCTTCTCTACACAAATACAGTACAACACAGCCTGCGATACAACTCTCCTGTACACAAATACAATACAACACAGCCTGCAATACAACTCTCCTGTACACAAATACAATACAACACAGCCTGCGATACAACTCTCCTGTACACAAATACAATACAACACAGCCTGCGATACAACTCTCCTCTACACAAAAGGAAAGAATACAATGAAATAAAATGTTTTAATCAATATCTCCCACACTGTAACTTCACACCAAATTCTATGCACAGTATATAAGGATAACCAAGACGTTAACCCTTTGAAGATTATGACGCGTATGACGGGTTATTCAGGCTAACATTAGACGATTTTATACAATTTAGGCAGGATCTGTGGGAAGCTAAAGGGCTATAGGCTATCTCAATTAACCTTCTGACTTCCATACGCCCTTTCTAATCTGAATAAAATGGTATATTATTGGCCAGTAAACAGAACAGCAATGCGCCATCGTATCTGCTAAGGGATACCATCTTCACTTATTTTCAACGTAACCTTCCCATCTTCCCTTATTGCACAAGCCTTAATAACTGCATCCACGCACTCACACACACACCCCTCCCTTACTTGTAATTCCTCTAATAATGTCTAAATACATTAATACATAGGTCACACACATACACTGCATCTACTTGAAAACTTACTAAAATCTTCTCTATCCACACACACACACACACTTTCTCTCTCGACCTATACTAGAATTACGTCCACCTTGGTTGGATCGTAAGGTATGTACGGTCAGTGTATCTATGTAAATCTCTCTCTTCCATAATATTCAAGACGTACCTGACGAGAATACCAGTTAGCCCAACATTACCGACTCAAATCACTCTCTCTCTCTCTCATCTTTCTTTTCTATCCTTTCCTTCAACTTTCTTTTTCTATCGGATATGCCATCTCTACTAGAATTAAGTCATGACCATCTCGATTGGATCGTAAGGTCTGTATGGCCTGTGTATCTATTTAAATATATCTCTCTCTCTCTCTCACGTTTTCGCTCACTCACTCTCTCTCTCTCTCATGTTTTCGCTTACTCACTCTCTCTCTCTCTCATGTTTTCGCTCACTCACTCATGTTTTCGCTTACTCACTCTCTCTCGCTCATGTTTTCGCTCACTCACTCTCATGTTTTCGCTCACTCACTCATGTTTTCGCTTACTCACTCTCTCTCTCTCTCTCATGTTTTCGCTCACTCACTCTCTCTCTCACTCTCTCATAACACCCCAAGACCCACCTGGCGGGAACCCCAGTTAGCCCAAAGTTACCGCGACACGGACGAAAAACTCAAAGGGAATTGCACACCAGCTTTGATACATCGAGGCGGCTTGCTTGTTATGGGAGGGGGGTTAAAATGGCCACGCTCCAAAACGGCCGACACAACCAAGGCGGCCATATTCCAATACAGCCACATTCCAAAACGGCCACATTCCCAAATGGCCACATTTCAAAACAGCCACATTCCAAAACAGACACATTCCAAAACGGCCACAATAAAACAAAAATGGTCAGGCGGTCAAAAATTGACCGGCAGGCAAATATAGTCATACCTTGGCCGATCAGTAGGGCGGACAAAAACAGGTCGGGCTTTCAGAGTGTGCAGTAAAATGGTTGAGTAGCTTAAGGTAGGAGAGTGTGTGTGTGTGTGTGTGTGTGTCTGTGTGTGTGTGTGTGTGTGTGTGTTTGGGTGGGTGGGTGTGTGTGTGGGTGGGTGGGTGTTTGGGAGTGTGGGTGTGTGTGTGTGTTTGGGTGGGTGGGTGTTTGTGTGGGTGGGTGTGTGTGTGTGTGTTTGTGTGTGTTTGGGTGTGTGTGGGTGGGTGTGTGTTTGGGTGGGTGGGTGAGTGTGTGTGTGGGTGTGTGTTTGGGTGGGAGAGGGTGTGTGGGTGTGGGTGTGTGTGTGTGTTTGGGTGGGTGGGGGTGTGTGTGTGTGGGTGGGTGTGTGTTTGGGTGGGTGTGGGTGGGTGGGTGTGTGTGTGTGGGTGGGTGGGTGTGTGTGTGTGGGTGGGTGGGTGGGTGGGTGGGTGGGTGTGGGTGGGTGGGTGGGTGTGTGTTTGGATGGGTGTGTGGGTGGGTGGGATTTGTGGGTGTGTGTGGGTGGGTGGGATTTGTGTGTGTGTGTGTGTACTTACTCTAGTTGTATTGCGGGAGTGAGCATGCTCGTTATTTCCCGCCTCCTATATGTGTAGGTGTGTTATATGTATCGTTGGAAAGGCTGTGGATGTGTGTGTAGTCTGTATTTTTAGCCAATTGGCGACATCGGAAACGAAGGCTTAGGGTGGATCTGTATGTTACCATTCTCACTATAGACGGTACCGTCTCGCCCGAAGGCTTAGTTAGGTAGCCATCAGCTTAGGTGAACCATATGATACCCATCTCGCCTTGTACCATTTTTGCCAACCCCAGATGGGACGTCACAACGTCGTTCACTTATTCCAGGTACCTATTTACAGCTAGGTGAACTGAGGCTAACACATGAAAGGAGACAAGCCCAATTTGTCTCAGCCCGGCCGGGGATTGAACCCCCGACCCCTCGTGTGTGAGACAAGAGCTCTACCTACTAGGCTACGGGCTGTGTGTGTGTGTGTGTGTGTGTGTGTGTGTGTGTGTGTGTGTGTGTGTTGTATATACAGTATATTTCCTTCTATTTCATGTTATCTCCCTAGACCCCCTCAAGCTTAAATATAAAACCCCTCCCAGACCCCTGTTAGACATAAACCCCTCCCAGACCCCTGTTAGACATAAACCCCTCCCAGACCCCTGTTAGACATAAAACCCCTCCCAGACCCCTGTTAGACATAAACCCCTCCCAGACCCCTGTTAGACATAAAACTCCTCCCAGACCCCTGTTAGACATAAACCCCTCCCAGACCCCTGTTAGACATAAAACCCCTCCCAGACCCCTGTTAGACATAAACCCCTCCCAGACCCCTGTTAGACATAAAACCCCTCCCAGACCCCTGTTAGACATAAACCCCTCCCAGACCCCTGTTAGACATAAAACCCCTCCCAGACCCCTGTTAGACATAAACCCCTCCCAGACCCCTGTCAGACATAAACCCCTCCCAGACCCCTGTTAGACATAAAACCCCTCCCAGACCCCTGTTAGACATAAACCCCTCCCAGACCCCTGTTAAGACATAAACCCCTCCCAGACCCCTGTTAGACATAAACCCCTCCCAGACCCCTGTTAGACATAAAACCTCTCACCCCAGACCCTGTTAGACATAAACCCCTCCCAGACCCCTGTTAGACATAAACCCCTCCCAGACCCCTGTTAGACATAAACCCCTCCCAGACCCCTGTTAGACATAAACCCCTCCCAGACCCCTGTTAGACATAAAACCCCTCCCAGACCCCTGTTAGACATAAAACCCCTCCCAGACCCCTGTTAGACATAAACCCCTCCCAGACCCCTGTTAGACATAAACCCCTCCCAGACCCCTGTTAGACATAAACCCCTCCCAGACCCCTGTTAGACATAAACCCCTCCCAGACCCCTGTTAGACATAAACCCCTCCCAGACCCCTGTTAGACATAAACCCCTCCCAGACCCCTGTTAGACATAAACCCCTCCCAGACCCCTGTTAGACATAAACCCCTCCCAGACCCCTGTTAAATATAAACCCCTCCCAGACCCCTGTTAGACATAAACCCCTCCCAGACCCCTGTTAGACATAAACCCCTCCCAGACCCCTGTTAGACATAAACCCCTCCCAGACCCCTGTTAGACATAAACCCCTCCCAGACCCGTTAGACATAAACCCCTCCCAGACCCCTGTTAGACATAAACCCCTCCCAGACCCCTGTTAGACATAAACCCCTCCCAGACCCCTGTTAGACATAAACCCCTCCCAGACCCCTGTTAGACATAAACCCCTCCCAGACCCCTGTTAGACATAAATTTGTACACTTTCGTAGAATCCTCCTCCTAAATTACAGGTTCGCTATCGCTCGCCAGGAGAAAATCGAAACCTATGTGGCACGAAAGATATTAAAATTAACAAAGAAATACATAGAGGTTTTAAAAATGGACAAACTAGGCCTAATGCGGCTAACATCTTAAGGGGGGTGACCTGCTTTTGTTATTTCTGTCCTTTTCTCTCTTTCCCTGGCTTGTATCCATTCGGCCCCATTCAGCCAACTATTTTAAGACGTTTATCCCCATCTAGGTGTCGATTTCTTCCTGGCGAGCGATAGCGAGCCAGCATTATATGAAGAAATCCTGCTTCGCCGGAGAAATTTGTCTATCGAGAAATGTACAAATTTAGCCTGCTGTCAAACAAAAATAAAAAATATGCTGGCTCGCTACCGCTCACCAGTAAAGAATTGACACCTGGATGGGGATAAAAGTCTTAAAACAGTAGGCTAAATGAGGCCAAATGGATACAAGCCAGAGAAAGATAGAAAAGGACAGAACAGAAACAGGTCACCCCCCTTAAACTATCAAAAATAATGGGGCCAAACATGAGGGAGAAGGAGTTCCAGAAAAAAACACACCCTTAAAATCATCCAATCATCCCTTAAGGGGGGTGACCTGTTTTTGTTCTGTCTTTTTCTATCTTTCTCTGGCTTGTATCCATTTGGCCCCATTCAGCCTACTGATTTGGGGCGTTTATCCCCATCCAGGTGTCATTTTTGTACTGGTGAGCGGTAGCGAGCCAGCATATTTTTTATTTTTGTTTGACAGCAGGCTAAATTTGTACATTTTTCGATAGAAAAATTTCTCCGGCGAAGCCGGATTTCTTCATATAATGCTGGCTCGCTTTCGCTCGCCAGGAAGAAATCGACACCTAGATGGGGATAAACGTCTTAAAATAGTTGGCTGAATGGGGCCGAATGGATACAAGCCAGAGAAAGAGAGAAAAGGACAGAAATAACAAAAAGCAGGTCACCCCGCTTAATATCTTTCCGCCTATCAGAAGTATTTGCTGTGTATCCCATCTTTTGGGGTGTCCAGATAAATGATTGGCATGCCCCATTGAACATTTGACTGATTGGCCAAAACTGTTGCGGCCTATTTGACTGATTGGCCTAAACTGTTGCGGCCTAGTTGACTGATTGGCCAAAACTGTTGCGGCCTAGTTGACTGATTGGCCAAAACTGTTGCGGCCTATTTGACTTATTGGCCTAAACTGTTGCGGCCTATTTGACTGATTGGCCAAAACTGTTGCAGCCTATTTGACTGATTGGCCAAAACTGTTGCGGCCTAGTTGAACTTAACCCCTTCATTACCGAGGTCGTCTTTTCATTATTTTCTGGCAATTATTAGACGATTTTATGTAGCTTAGGAAGGGTATGCACTAATTAAAAGGCTGCCCAGTATCCCAATTCATTATTTTAACTAACAAACTGTTGCGGCCTAGTTGACTGATTGGCCAAAACTGTTGCGGCCTAGTTGACTGATTGGCCAAAACTGTTGCGGCCTAGTTGACTGATTGGCCTAAACTGTTGCGGCCTAGTTGAACTTAACCCCTTCATTACCGAGGTCGTCTTTTCATTATTTTCTGGCAATTATTAGACGATTTTATGTAGCTTAGGAAGGGTATGCACTAATTAAAAGGCTGCCCAGTATCCCAATTCATTATTTTAACTAACAAACTGTTGCGGCCTAGTTGACTGATTGGCCAAAACTGTTGCGGCCTAGTTGACTGATTGGCCAAAACTGTTGAGGCCTAGTTGAACTTAACCCCTTCATTACCGAGGTCGTCTTTTCATTATTTTCTGGCAATTATTAGACGATTTTATGTAGCTTAGGAAGGGTATGCACTAATTAAAAGGCTGCCCAGTATCCCAATTCATTATTTTAACTAACAAACTGTTGCGGCCTAGTTGACTGATTGGCCAAAATTGTTGCGGCCTAGTTGACTGATTGGCCAAAACTGTTGAGGCCTAGTTGAACTTAACCCCTTCATTACCGAGGTCGTCTTTTCATTATTTTCTGGCAATTATTAGACGATTTTATGTAGCTTAGGAAGGGTATGCACTAATTCAAAGGCTGCCCAGTATCCCAATTCATTATTTTAACTAACATACGTCATTCCTTAGTTGTATAAAATCTTCTAAATACGATATAAATACAACCCCGGTAGTGAAGGGGTTAAGGAGGGTGACCTGCCTTTTTTTCTCTCCTTTTCTCTCTTTCTCCGGCTTGTATCCATTCGGTCCCATTCAGCCAACTGTTTTAAGACGTTTATCCCCATCCAGGTGTCGGTTTCTTCCTGGCGAGCGGAAGCTAGCCAACATTGTATGGATCGCCGGAGACATTTTTCTATCGAAAAATATACATATTTGGCCAGCTGTCAAAAAAAAAGTATTAAATATGCTGGCTCGCTACCGCTCGCCAGGAAATAATCGACACTTGGATGAGGATAAACGTCTTAAAACAGTGGGCTGAATGGGGCCGAATGGATACAACCCAGAGAGAGAGAGAGGTGGGCCCCCTTAAGACCTGCACCTGGCCAAGCTAATAACTGCCCCCTCTAACTTTCCACCTCCCGCCCGAAACTAAGGGAGGAGGGAGGAATAGTGATAGTGTGTGTGTGCGGGTGGTGGGAGTACCAGTGTTGCCAACTTAGCTACTTTCCCGCTAGATCTAGAGGTATTTACTTCGATCTAGCGGCACATTTTTACATCTAGCGGCATGATTTCTAGCAATATTCGGTAGATTTGAGCTATTTAGAGCAATATTCGGTAGATTTGAGCCATTTAGAGCGATATTGTAGAGATTTGAGCCATTAAGAGCGATATTGTAGAGATTTGAGCCATTTAGAGCAATATTGTAGAGATTTGAAGATTTGAGCCATTTAGAGCGATATTGTAGAGATTTGAGCCATTTAGAGCGATATTGTAGAGATATTGCCAGAATAGTAGCGATTATCGTCATTTATATATTATCTAGCGGACTTGACTTGGTAACCCTGGATGGGACTCGTAAGCCTTGGTCGGCACCCTGTCTAGGGGAGAACACTTTATACAAATCCGTACTGCTGAAGCGGTTATTGGATGGACTAGCCACACAGTAGACAAATAGTGCTAAATAATACATCGAAGGGGCCTCGGAGTCGGATGAACCCTAAATTGAGTGGTCAGTCCTGTAAGTCCTTAAGGGGAGGTCTCTACTTGAGGGATTTTTTTCTTGACCCCTTTCTCCCTCATGTTTAGCCCCATTGCTTTTGATATTATAAAACGTTTGCCCCATTAGTTTAGCGATTTTAAGAACTTTCACCCCATATTAAGACCTTTCGTGCAATTCAGGTGTCCATTTTATCCTGGCGAGCGATAGCGAGCCTGTAATTTAAGAGGAACCGGCCTTCGGCCGGGATATTTTTCTACCGAAAAATGTACAAATTTATCTTGAAAGGGACTCAAGGGGGTGTCATTTTAAGCTTGATGGAGGTCTAGGGAACAAACTAAATACCTCCCCTTAAACAATCTGGCACGGGTTGATCTTCTCACAGGGGATAGGTCAGCTTGGGGGCGTTTTGTGTCTGGCCACCCTCATAAAGGGAAGCAAGGCATCCAGCACTAGATAGATAGATAGATAGATAGATAGTATATGGAGACGAAACATGGCTACCAAAGGAGTATATATTATAGGTGTTTGCATAGTGATCGGTTTGGGTCTAGTTGATATGGTCTTAGTCATCGGACCTGTTTTGGTTCTGTCTTTTTCCATCTTGCTCTGGCTTGTATCCATTTGGCCCCATTCAGCTTACTGTTTTAAGACGTTTATCCCCATCCAGGTGTAAATTTTTTACTGGTGAGCGGTAGCGAGCCAGCATATTTGTTATTTTTGTTTGACAGCAGGCTAAATTTGTACATTTTTCGATTGAAAAATGTCTCCGGCGAAGCCGGATTTCTTCATATAATGCTGGCTCGCTATCGCTCGCCAGGAAGAAATCGACACCTAGATGGGGATAAACGTCTTAAAATAGTTGGCTGAAAGGGGCCGAATGGATACAAGCCAGAGAAAGAGAGAAAAAGACAGAAATAACAAAAAGCAGGTCACCCCCCTTAAGCGGAGGTGGGCCGTTTCTCTGGTCTACCTTCTTCCTCATATTTAGCCCCATTAGTTTTCAGATATTAAAACGTTCGGCCCATTAGTTTGTCGATTTTAGGATCTTTCACTCCATTTATCTGTCAATATTAGGATTTTTCGTGTCATTTAGGTCGCTTTTTTCCTGGAGAGCGATAGCGAGCCTGTACTTTCATAGGAATCGGCCTTTGGCCGGGACATTTCTCTATCGAAAAATGTAAAACTTTATCTTGAAGGAGGGTGATGGGCGGGTGTATTTTTAAGCTTGATGTAGGTCTAGGGAGGAAATTAATAAAATAATAATAAGATAAATACATTAACCCTTTTGCTGCGGCTATGTTTGGGCTATTTAGGGCATATTCAGGCACTCCTCAATGATAAATCAAGCATCTGCATTAAATGAAGTGTATTCTGCTGAGAACTAGACGAAAATAGCTTCAAAATGAGACCAGAACGGGTCCCGTAGGTGGTCTGGTTCACCCGCAGTGGTGCCAGTGAAACGCGGGAAACCCGCTATTTGGTAGCACACGCTCGCTTGGCTACACTGCTGCGAGACACAGAGAGAGACCCGCGCGAGACACAGTGTACCTCAGTGAGCCGCTCGCTGCTCTGAGGGTCGGAGGTGGGCCCCTCACGCTCCCGCCCACTGACACTCAATTTTTACGTTTTTTACAGGCTTTTAAAGCCTGGAAATTGCTGTAACTTGCCAGGACGTTCCAGAACGTCACCCGCAACGAAAGGGTTAACAAACAAATGAACTCGGTGTCTCTGATTAATAAATAGACGAAGGCAAAGCAGCTAAGCGAAAAAGGTGCGAAGGGTTAATAATACGTCGACGCATAATAATAAAAACAAATAATACACGAAAGAATACGAAGAAGGAAGCAGGCGACGCAGATGAAAAAAAAAAAAAAAAAGTGGGAAGAAGAATGAGAAAAAGTTACTCGCGTGGCGGAGTGGTGAAAAATGAACTCCAGGGGAAAAAAATAAAAATAAAAAATAAAAAAACTTGACTGATGGTGTAGTGAGGGAAGGGTCCGCTGGGAAATCAGGCTGAGAAGTGAGCAGCTCCAGTATGTTCACAGGGTATAAGGAAGGCATATTATTTCTCGGTTAAAGAAAACAAAACCCAGAAAAAAAAGATATATGGG
The DNA here is from genome assembly GCA_032716605.1 of Paralithodes platypus. Lineage (NCBI taxonomy): Eukaryota > Metazoa > Arthropoda > Malacostraca > Decapoda > Lithodidae > Paralithodes > Paralithodes platypus. Next base: position 34,790,812 of record CM064524.1, on the reverse strand, counting down.
TTTACTGAAGGTGTGAGGAGTGTAATTAAAGCATCTATAGTAATATGCCCTATATTCTAAAGGTATATTTGTAGTGCAAATGGTAAATATAGTGTCTCTAAATCAGGGTGAGAAGTGAGCAGCTCCAGTATTTTCACGGGGTATAAGGCAGGCGGATTATCTCCCAGTAAAAAGATATATGGGTTTACTGAAGGTGTGAGGTGGATAATTCAAATATCTATAGCAATTTACCCTACTGTACTGTATATTCTAAATAAATGGTAAATAAAGTGTCTCTAAATCAGGTTAAGAAATGAGCAGCTCCAGTATTTTCACCAGTATAAGGAAGGTGGATTATCTCCCAGTAAAAAAATAAATACAAAAAACACACTCACACACACACACACAGACAATAAAGCATTCGGTCTAGTTTTCAGAGTATATTTTTATCAAAGACATATGGGTTTGCTGAAGGTCCGAGGAGTGTAATATTAAAGTATCTATGGTAATTTGCCCTATATTCTAAAAGTATATTGGTAGTGAAAATGGTAAATATAGTGTCTCTAAATCAGGCTGAGAAATGAGCAGCTCTAGTATTTTCACGGGGTATAAGGAACGCGGATTATCTCACAGTAAAAAGATATATGGCTTTTCTCCAGGTAAAGTATATAAAATAACCCTATATTCTAAAGGTATATTGGTAGCGCAGAGGATAATAAAAGTGAGGGTGAAAAGTGGGCAGCACCAATATGTTTCACGGATTATCTCTCTAAACCGATATATGACTTTACTCCAGGTGTGAGAAGGGTAAATATAATATCTATAATAATTAACCTGACTGTATATTATAAAGGTGTATTGGGAGTGAAAAGGGTAATTAACACTTTGAAGATTATGACGCATTCTGACAGTATCAACAAAATATTCAGAGGTAAATAGATTAGTATAATAATCTTGACTTAATGTACTGTTTATGCACAGTGAATTTGCACGGGCATAAGGAAGAAGGTTATCTCAGAAGCTATATGCCGATACTTTCTCATGGGCTTTAGTTGTTAGTCTCTTCTGGCACAGGAATATATATACAGAATATATATATATATTTTTTGTTTTTCTTTAATACATACGAGGTTGAAAGAAATGGCAATTTCTGCGTTGGAAATTTTATTATTCAAAGTTTCCAGGTCTCTGATGAGTTTTCGCTGGGTGGCAGGAAGTAGATGAATGAGATGAGCAAAATTCATGGTGGTACAGGGTTACATTAATGTACATGATGATACAGGACATACGACGCGTTTCACTGGACAACCAGCATTATCAAGTAAGGATAGAATGACTCATTCTGTATGTATTAAAGAAAATTTATTACCTGGCTTTACTAATATATATATATATATATATATATTCACTGCTCATACAAAGATGGTACACACAAATTTAGCTATAGTTATAAGAACTTAATGGTGGGGAAGGGTGGCTCGACATCCCAAACATGTATATCACATGTATATAAACAAGCTAGAACGAGTTCAACGTAGAGTTACCAAAATGATACCTAGCCTAAAGAACAAACCATACGAAGAGCGTCTTAGAGAATTAAATCTATTTCCTTTAACCCAGTGCAGATTAAGAGGTGACTTAATTCAAGTGTTCAAAATCATCAAAGGCATCGACAATATGAACTGTAGTAAGTACTTCACTATCGACCAATCTAATTACACGCGGGGAAACGGTTGCAAAATTATTGGTAAATCTTTTAACTCACACGAATCTAAGAATTTCTTCTTCAATCGAGTTGTCAACTTGTGGAATGGGCTTCCCCGAAACGTTATAGACTGCATCACCGTTGATTCATTTAAACTCCGCCTAGACAAATATCTCGCTTCAAACCCGCGACTGACTGCGTTTGTAAATGAATAACTTTATTTTATCCCCCCCTCAGTTACTAACCCATCTGTCCCCTACTAACTTCCTAATCCTGCCACGGACATTAGTTCCAGGGCAGTAATTCCCTTTCCAATGTTCCCTTACCCACTCTAAACCACTGTTTGGACACTTGATCCTCAGTGTTTTGGAGGACAAGCAACCTAGAAGGGTCACTAGATCTGTTGTTGCTTGATTTCCTTTGTACTCCTTTGTACTCCTTTGTACACTCAAAAACCTATGCTTGAAAAAGACAACCTGTTACCAACTCTGGGGGAGGCCCCACAGGCTGTTCTGCCTTTTATCTCACTCACATAAAAAAAAAAAAAAAAAAAAAAAAAACGGTATTGAATATTTACTACACATGGTCGGGTCAATATTTACTACACATGGTCGGGTCAATATTAACTACACATGGTCGGGTCAATATTTACTACACATGGTCGGGTCAATATTTACTACACATGGTCGGGTCAATATTTACTACACATGGTCGGGTCAATATTTACTACACATGGTCGGGTCAATATTTACTACACATGGTCGGGTCAATATTTACTACACATGGTCGGGTCAATATTTACTACACATGGTCGGGTCAAAATTTACGAAACGAAATGCTATACTGCCGACAAATATTCGTAATGTCATTAACCCATGATGTGCGGTTGGTGTTCCTTTCACCTTGTTATGGCTCATATTAGACGAGTTTATGCAGCTTAGGAAGGAACTCTTAAGATTTAAAAGGGTACACACTCTCTCAATTAACCCTTTAACCATCACAGATCCTTACTAAGTTGCATAAAAATCGTCTAAATATAGCTAGAAGAAAGTATATATATAAGAGGTGACCCGTATTAAATGTATATATATAAGAGGTGACCCGTATTAAATGTATATATATAAGAGGTGACCCGTATTGAATGTATATATATAAGAGGTGACCCGTATTAAATGTATATATATAAGAGGTGACCCGTATTGAATGTATATATATAAGAGGTGACCCGTATTAAAAGTATATATATAAGAGGTGACCCGTATTGAATGTATATATATAAGAGATAACCCGTATTGAATGTATATATATAAGAGGTGACCCGTATTAAATGTATATATATAAGAGGTGACCCGTATTGAATGTATATATATAAGAGGTGACCCGTATTAAATGTATATATATAAGAGGTGACCCGTATTAAAAGTATATATATAAGAGGTGACCCGTATTGAATGTATATATATAAGAGGTGACCCGTATTGAATGTATATATATATAAGAGGTGACCCGTATTAAAAGTATATATATAAGAGGTGACCCGTATTGAATGTATATATATATAAGAGGTGACCCGTATTAAATGTATATATATAAGAGGTCACCCGTATTAAATGTATATATATAAGAGGTCACCCGTATTAAATGTATATATATAAGAGGTGACCCGTATTAAATGTATATATATATAAGAGGTGACCCGTATTGAATGTATATATAGAAGAGGTGACCCGTATTAAATGTATATATATAAGAGGTGACCCGTATTAAATGTATATATATAAGAGGTGACCCGTATTGAATGCCATTAACCCCTTCTGTACCGGCAACGTCCTTTTCATTATAGTCTGGCTATATTGAAACGACTTTACTCAGTTTAAGGGGGGTGACCTGCTTTTCGTTATTTCTGTCCTTTTCTCTCTTTCTCTGGCTTGTATCCATTCGGCCCCATTCAGCCAACTATTTTAAGACGTTTATCCCCATCTAGGTGTCGATTTCTTCCTGGCGAGCGATAGCGAGCCAGCATTATATGAAGAAATCCGGCTTCGCCGGAGAAATTTGACCTATCGAAAAATGTACAAATTTAGCCTGCTGTCAAACAAAAATAAAAAAATATACTGGCTCGCTACCGCTCACCAGTAAAAAATTTACACCTGGATGGGGATAAACGTCTTAAAACAGTAGGCTGAATGGGGCCAAATGGATACAAGCCAGAGAAAGATAGAAAAGGACAGAACAAAAACAGGTCACCCCCTTAAGCATAATTTTGACTCCGATACGGTGACTCACAACATTAGCCGCTAAACAGCTCGTGTGACGTCGTTTTATTTCTTATATACGAAAAACGAAACACTAATCTAAATGTGAGCGAAGTGGCTATGAGCGAAATTACTGTAAATCACATATATCAAGACGCACGCACACACACATACAGACTAATACACACAGAGATACTAATACACACACACACACACAGACTAATACACACACACACACACAGATACTAATACACACACACACACACAGACTAATACACACACACACAGACTAATACACACACACACACACACACAGAGATACTAATACACACACACACAGAGATACTAATACACAAACACACACACACAGAGATACTAATACACAAACACACACACACACAGAGATACTAATACACAAACACACACACACAGCTACTAATACACACACACACACATACAGATACTAATACACACACACAGCCTAATACAAACACACACACACACACACACAGACTAATACATCACGCACCCACACCCACCCACCCACACACAGCCTAATACACACACACACACACACACAGACTAATACACACACACACACACAGACTAATACATACACGCACCCACACCCACCCACCCACACACACACACCCACACTCACATAACTTCCCCCTCTTAAACATCCATCTGATGAGCTATTGGTAAAGTTTGGACATATTGAGTGTAGCCAATCACCCGCTGTTTGTCCAATACCGGGGCTGATAATCGCGCAATTTGGCTGCTTGATGAGGAAGCCGGAAAATGTGGGAGTTTTGTGAAGGTAGTGTTTTGTGGCAGGGGTAGATGTGTTAGTCTGGGACGCGGCGTATCTGTACAGGGGTGGGTATTGTAATCACTTAGCTACGGGGTGCGTGTTTGTACTACTACTACTACTACTACTACTACTACTACTACTACTAATAATAATAATAATAATAATAATAGTAAAAATAATAATAATGAAAATATAATGAAAACAATATTATTTTTTAAATAATAATAATAATAATAATAATAATAATAATAAAAATAGTAATAATAACAATTTGTTTACTTGGAAGAGACTGCCAATGAGGCTTAAAGAACACAATTCCCTATCCTATCTTATCCTAAGTGGTAAACAAAATTACCTTGGCTGCCACCAGAAAGCTTCGATGAGCGTAGGGAACCAGGTGATCCTCTGAGACCAGCACGTCTAGGCTACACGCGATACTGTACCGGCGACGAGTGTTTGGTTGTATTTCAACTGCATTTAGACGATGTTATGAAGCTTTATTAGGATATATAGTATAGGTACAAGGATTAATCGAGACAGTCTGAAGCCCGTTAACCCTTTCACGCATTTATGACGCAGAGGTTGCCAGATTAGCAATAAGAAATAAGAGTTCTCTCACTCTTATAATGACCTCTCCAAAATTAGTTTTCTGCCCACAGCTAACTCAAAGACAACTGCAGAGGTTGAAGCAACTAAACTAAAGGTTTATAAATACCCCTGATGGTAAACAAAGGCTTTAAAGTATCCCCAATAGGCTCAAAATCGCATCATATGTCGGAGAGGGTTAATTGGTAGACGCCCTTTTTAAACTGAATAAAATAGTCTAATAATTGCCAGAACATACTGAAAAGGGCGTCACCGGTATACTCAATGGGTTAACTAAGGGGAGATTTACACTTGAGGGATTTTTTCTGGACCCGTTTCTCCCTCATGTTTAGCCCCATTGATTTTGGTATTTTAAGACGTTCGCCCCATTAGTTTGGCGATTTTAAGAACTTTTGCCCCATTTCTGTCAATTTTAAGACTTTTCGTTCCATTAAGGTGTCGATATTTTCCTGGCGAGCGATAGCGAGCCTGCAATATAAGGGGAATCGGCCTTCGGCCGGGACATTTTTCTACCGAAAAATATAAAAAATTATCTTGAAAGGGGGTCTAGGGGCTGTAATGTTAAGCTTGATGGAAGTCTAGCGAACTAACTAAAAACCTCCCCTTAAGAGAACTTTTGATAGCAACCTTACCTGCAGGCTTAGGGATTCGAGCCCTTCCTGCCTGAACCAACGACTGAACCACTCTCTTAGTGCGCTTGGCCATCGTGACCATCTGATCACAACATTATTGTAAGGCGATAGTGCTTGTGTTTTGGGGGTAGCTACTTAATTTATTTATTTATTTAACCCCTTCAAGGTCTGACGCGTTTTAGCAGCTTTATTTTGGCTATCATTAGACAATTTTATTCAGCTTAGGAAGGATTATGTGGGTATTAAAATGGTAAATACTATCTCAATCAACCCTTTGACTTCCGTATACCGTTACCAATCTGAATAAAATCGTCTAATAGTAGCCAGAAAACAGAACAGAAACGCGTATTGGAGCTGGAAAGGGTTAATATTGAGTTTCCTCGTTAGACCTCCATCAAGCTTAAAAAAACACCCCCTATAACCTCTTTCAAGATACATTTGTAAATTTTTCGGTAGAAAAATGTCCCGGCCGAAGGCCGATTTCTTCAAAAATTACAGGATCGCTATCGCTCGCCAGGAAAAAATCGACACCTAAACGGCACGAAAGGTCTTAATATTGACAAAGTAACGGGGGGGGGGGGGGGGGGAAGGTCTCAAAATCGCCAAACTAGTGAACGAACGTCTTAAAATCGGAAAACCAATAATGGGTCTGAACATGAAGGAGAAAGGGGTCCAGAAAAAGCGAGTACTACCCCTTTAAGGCTGTTTAAATTTAGCCTTTAGGGGTTAAGGGGTTAAGGGGTCAAGGGGTTAAGGGGGGTGACCTGTTTTTGTTCTGTCCTTTTCTATCTTTCTCTGGCTTGTATCCATTTGGCCCCATTCAGCCTACTGTTTTAAAACGTTTATCCCCATCTAGGTGTACATTTTTTACTGGTGAGCGGTAGCGAGCCAGCATATTTTTTATTTTTGTTTGACAGCAGGCTAAATTTGTACATTTTTCGATAGAAAAATGTCTCCGGCGAAGCCTGATTTCTTCATATAATGCTGGCTCGCTATCGCTCGCCAGGAAGAAATCGACACCTAGATGGGGATAAACGTCTTAAAAGAGTTGGCTGAATGGGGCCGAATGGATACAAGCCAGAGAAAGAGAGAAATAACAAAAAGCAGGTCACCCCCCTTAAATAGTACCCACAAAAAAAAACCGTTTACATTTTCTTCAAGACCACGCACGAATTTGATACTGTAAATCTAAGGCCTCCCCTTAACCCTTTGAGTACCAGCGACGTGCGATATATTATTTTCTAGCTGCATTTAGACGATATTATGCAGCTTAGGAAGGATAAGTTCGTTGAGATAGTTTGCAGTCATATTATGGGTAGACGTCCTTGCTAAGCTGAATAAAATCATCTAATTGTTGCCAGAAGATGATGCAAGGACGTAAACGGGCTAATGATTGCCAATTAAAATGCACCAAAGGAGTCATATTACATAAAGAGTACAGGATTTAGTTTTGTATTAATGGAATAGATAGATATAGATATTTTTTTCATCTGACGGAAAATTTATTTCATAAACAATTGAGGAATCGATACTTGGGTAAGAGGTGTCCTCACCAGGATTCGAACCCACTCACTCCAGGTATATTTGGGAGAGTCGGGCACCGTAACCACGTAAGAACTAAGGTTGCTTTCCATATATCCGCCCATGGCCGAGTGGTTACGGTGCCCGACTCTCCCAAATATACCTGGAGTGAGTGGGTTCGAATCCTGGTGAGGACACCTCTTACCCAACCTGTCGTACATAATTGATATGAATCGATACTTATTGGACACATTAGGATACTACCAAGTATCTACATTATATTAATGCCAAGTTTTCAATATTACCAGCATATTTCGCAATAACTGAGTACTCAAGATGAAAAAAAAGGACAATTGGCTTTGACATTTACGCGAATATATCTTTGATTGACACACTCTTAAAACTATACCTATCAAAATAATATAATAAGTGTCTATAATTATATAACCCTATCAATTATATAACCCTATCAATTATATAACCCTATCAATTATATAACCCTATCAATTATATAACCCTATCAATTATATAACCCTATCAATTATATAACTATCAATTATATAACCCTATCAATTATATAACCCTATCAATTATATAACCCTATCAATTATATAACCCTATCAATTATATAACCCTATCAATTATAACCCTATCAATTATATAACCCTATCAATTATATAACCCTATCAATTATATAACTATCAATTATATAACCCTATCAATTATATAACCCTATCAATTATATAACCCTATCAATTATATAACCCTATCAATTATATAACCCTATCAATTATATAACCCTATCAATTATATAACCCTATCAATTATATAACTATCAATTATATAACCCTATCAATTATATAACCCTATCAATTATATAACCCTATCAATTATATAACCCTATCAATTATATAACCCTATCAATTATATAACCCTATCAATTATATAACTATCAATTATATAACCCTATCAATTATATAACCCTATCAATTATATAACCCTATCAATTATATAACCCTATCAATTATATAACCCTATCAATTATATAAACCTATCAATTAAGTATATTGGCAGTAAAATACCCGTTTAAGGGGAGGTTCTTAGTTTGGTCCCTAGATATCCTTCAAGCTTAAGATTACACCCCCTTGAGCCCCTTTCAAGATAAATGTGTACATTTTTCGGTAGAAAAATTTCCCGGCTGAAAGCCGGTTCCTCCTAAATTACGGGCTCGCTATCGCTCGCCAGGATAAAATCGACACCTAAATGGCACGAAAGGTCTTAAAATTGACAGAAATGGGTTGAAAGTTCTTAAAATCGTCAAAATAATGGGGCAAACGTCTTAAAATTAGAAAAAACAATGGGGCTAAACATGAGGGAGAAAGAAGTCCAGAAAATAATCCCTCAAGTAGATATCTCCCCTTAATATAAAGATAGCAATGTACCGTATATATATATTACTATCAGTATACCCAATTATCTTATAAAATTATATACCTTTATTTTACCTTTTTATGGTTTACAGTTCACAGACCCTTACTAATCTGAATAAAAGCGTTTCGTACTAGTCATAATTAAATACAGAATGAGCAATGGTGGCAATACAAGTGTTGATTATTGCGAAGTTAGGATGTTGGGAGTGGTGATGGGGTATTGTGAGATAGTATGGTACTTAAGGTATTGGTAATGGCTCACTCCCACACGCACTATAACTAACTAACTAACTAACTCTCCGAACCCAGTTAATGTGTAAGTAATGGCTCGGAAATGATGACATAGATGATAATAGTAATCTCTCTCTCTCTCTCTCTCTCTCTCTCTCTCTCTCTCTCTCTCTCTCTCTCTCTCTCTCTCTCTCTCTCTCTCTCTCTCTCTCTCTCTCTCTCTCTCTCTCTCTCTCTCTCTCTCTCTCTCTCTCTCTCTCTCTCTCTCTCTCTCTCTCTCTCTCTCTCTCTCTCTCTCTCTCTCTCTCTCTCTCTGACACACACACACTCTCACTATACAAAAAAAAGTAACACTATTTTTTTATTTGATAGTGACAGATAACCTGAACGTATAAAGGTGATAGTAGGGTTGGGTGGTGAGTGATAACGACCGTGTTTGATGGAAGAGCAATAATGGTTTGGTAGTTTTTACAGGTACGACACGGTAGCCTTGTCCGTTTCCTAGTCATTCAGGTGGGACTTTAACCTCATGACTAAGGGACAAGTGGCTTAATTCTCCACTTTTGGTAATGCACTATGACGAAAATTATGGGACGGTGTGAAATAAGCTGTGGCAAAATATCATACCGGTACTGATCCAACTGTTTGTTAATAAGCTATTCCCGAAAAACGTTGCAACATGGCCTCTGAAACCTATAGTAGTTTTCAATGTTATGATTTTCCGTTTTTGTCAACATTAAGACCTTAACCCTTAACCATCGGCGCGCAACATATGTCGAGTTAAGAAAACGTGCCCATATGCGGGCCTCGACAGATGTCGAGTGCAATTTTGAGCACGTAATGTGCTGTGAGAGAGAGAGCTGAGCGGTGCGAGGAGCATAGATTCCCTCCTGACCGCTCGCCACCACCGCCGTGGGCCGACTGAAATTTATTACACCCTCCTCCACCCTCTCTCACTCGCTACACAGGGAATTATGTAAGGAAATTACCTTATTTTTAGGGTTTTTGCACTCGTGTTGCACGATCGTTGCAAGAGAACCAGTGGTCGTAGAAGGATGGTTCGGGTGTCATTGGAAAGCTCTGTTTACGCCCTTTCAAGGATAGATACTTGTATTACGCTCTGGGTCTTGTTTATGCATGAAAAAGAGCACGGAAACAACCCCATTTAGGGTAAAATCACCCGCATGGGGGGTAATAGAAGTTACCGACCCACCCACTCTTAAGGCGTTAATGCCAGGTTGTATATCTCCTTAAGTAGTACCACAACAAAAACCAATACCGCCTCACATACTAATAATCAAATGGTAAACTCTCATCAGCACAAAGTTTTCCACCTGCAGCGTTTCAGTCCCGGGGGTTATAAGTTTAAGAGTGCCAGGTTGGGGTCTCCAGGGGGGTCATTAACCCATTCTGTACCAGCGACGGATTTGTATTTGATTTCGGCCACATTTTGACGATTTTATGAAGCTTAGGAAGGATATATGGTAACTAAAAGGATAAACTGAGATAGTCTGTAGCTTTTCCATGGGTAGGCGTCCTTCCTAAGCTGAATATAATCATCTAATAGTTGCCAGAATATAACGAGAAGAACGTCACCGGTACACAAGGGGTTAAGGTTTCGTCTGGGACCACTCATGGATGGTGATTTAGTTTGTATTGTTGCTGTTGTTCCCCAGGCAGTCTGATCGAACATCCCCAAGGTCCCGAGCAATGTCAAGACCATAACCGAGCACCCTCACAGAACCCTCTCTGCTTTACCACTAAGAATGCCCAGGTGACCGAAGCCGCTCCCAGACGAGGAGCTGCGGAGGGTGCGGAAACGCCCGGGGTACCGAAGCCCGACCCAAGGCCCTGTGTCTCTTTACAATTATGAAGGGAAAGTTGAGGGACAAAGGAAAAATGTGATGCTTTGGCTCCCAGTCTGCCAACCTCTAGGTTGGCAGTAGTGAGGTCAGTCCATGGAAGAGACGCCGCCACTTGAGATCTAGAAAATATATAAGTAAAAGGAACAGTCAGAGTAAGCTATGGGTATGACAGAGAATACTCAACTCTCACTCTGATAGACCAACCCATCACCACATGACTAGAACCCAATCCTCTCGGCATCAGCTAGGAAAGGCCCTAGAAAGCCGTGTGGGGATAGCTCCCCAATTTCAACCTCTTTCGGGGTATGGCACCCGCCAATTTAGTTTAGTTTTTATAATATAGGTCTTCTTTGCCTCCGTCGGGAATCCACGAGAGGCTTATTATCGCTCGTCTCACTTTTGTTGCTATTGTTGTGTTTTTCCAGCATGTTGGATTGGTTCAGTCGAAAGAGTTGTCACGGGAGAGAGTAACTAGGAAGGAGAAGGGTTAGGAGTGGCTGGCTGATTGACAGCCTCCGACGGAGGCCTGCGGTGCTTTGCAACGCCTTTTTTCGTTTTCCACCTTTCAAGGATAAAAAGAACCACCCTCTCTCTCTCTCTCTCTCTCTTCTACAAGCTATAAGTCGAAACACAACACAAAATCCCTCGCGATCTTAAACAAAACCGCCCTCTCGACCCCCTTTAAAAGTAAATTTGTACATTTGTTTTATAGAAAAACTTTCCCGTCGAGGGCGGGTTTCTTATGTCGGCTTTCTATCGCTCGCCAAGGAAATATTTAACGTCTAATGCGTGGAAACAGAGAGAGAGAGAGAGAGATACACAAATCACATCAAGTTACGAGTGCCTGGTTGTGTCTCTAGGGGTGTCATTAAGGGTATGGCTGGCAGGTGATGAAAGGCATACATTACTACACTGTCTCATCACACTTCATCACCCTATTGTTACCATCACCACACACTTAGGAAAGGTAGGTCTAGTTAATGGGCTTCTATTGATCTGGTTATCTTATTCTACCGAAAAATGTAAACATTTATCTCTAAAGCCAGAAATGCGCATAAGAACTAACAAAATGCAAATCCGCAAAAGCCTACTGGTCCACACGATTGTGAAAAGTAAATATTCTTAATATTAAATATGCATTGTTTGCACTTTAATATTCGTCCACGGGATAAGAGGCTTTCAAAATACGACAATGAACGTATCCTGTGGTGGTAGTTTTAGTAGAAGTAGCAGCAGTAGTAGAAGTAGTAGTAGTAGTAGTAGTAATAATAATAATAATAATAATAATAATAATAATAATAAAATACACTATTACTATTACTATTACTACTACTACTACTACTAATAATAATAATAATAATAATAATAATAATAATTGTTGCAGTAGTAGTAGTGATAATAGTAATAGTAGTAGATACCCTAGTCCTGTCTAAAACGATATTGCAGAGGAAGCTTGTTTGCAATATTCACACCGTAACATTTGGACAACCTGCACCAGAGCTAACAATTCGACCCACTGTCAGTATCTGTAGCGAAACTGGTTGGGGCTAGGGGGAAATGGGTGGTAGTGAAAGGTAAATGGGTTGTTGGGAAAGGTTAATTGGTTATTGTGAAAGGTAAATTGGTTATATTAAAGGTAAATTGGTTATATTAAAGGTAAATTGGTTATATTAATGGTAAATTGGTTATAACAAAAGGTAAATTGGCTATAGTAAACGTAAATTGGTTATTGTGAAAGGTAAATTGGTTATAGTTAAAGGTAAATTGGTTATAGCTAAAGGTAAATTGGTTATTGTGAAAGGTAAATTGGTTATTGTGAAAGGTAAATTGGTTATTGTGAAAGGTAAATTGCTTATGATCCAGGTAAATTGGTTACTGTAAAGGTAAATTGATAGTTGTGAAAGGTAAATTGGTTATTGTGAGATATAGTTTTGTGTATATCTAAAGGTAAATTGGTTATATCTTAAGGTAAATTTATTATAGGTAAGGTAAATTAGTTATAGTAAAGGTAAATCGGTTGTAGCTAAAGTTAAATTGGTTATAGCAGAAGGTAAATTGGTTATAGTGAAATACATATCACCCAAAAGACCCGCCTGGCCCCAGATAGAGTTAACCATTGACTGTTTACTAAAGCGTCTGTACCGTTGCCCCGTTGGACCCCTGTTGTTGACCTAGTTCAGCTGACCTCGCTCTGTTGGCTAGGGTAATGACGGAATTGGGTTTCGTATTATTGTTCTGCTCTGGGCGTACTAGTGTAATTTTGCATCATGGACCGATATATATATATATATATATACTATATATATATACTATATATATATACTATATATATATACTATATATATATATATATATATATATATATATATATATATATATATATATATATATATAGAGAGAGAGATATATATTAGAGATGGAACGAATATCAATTTTCACTATTTGCGAATACGAATACGAATTTTTTGTTGTAAAATTCGCGAATACGAATACGAATAACGAATATTTCAATCCTTATTTCATCTTTCAAGAACTGGTAATTATTTTTATGTCACCAACAAACGTTAATTAAATTACTATGACATTAATTACCAGAAGTTAATGACGATGTGAATGTGTACTTTCTTAAATATCATAAATGAACTGTATGAATTAATGTTTAATATATTGTAAGAGTTCAGCCATAGAAAATTGAATAATTAAAATTAAATCCATTCAATTTTCTATGTTTCCAGTCCTCAGTCTCAATGTTGCCGCTTTTTTGGTACTAAAGTACCAGATTTGGTACATTTGACTCTCTCAAGTACATTTTATACATTTACCAATAAAATAGTCCATATCTGGTGCTAAATACGAAATCAGTGAGGAAATATGATGGAATATATTTTAGTGACATGCTATTACATTGGATATGTCTGAAATGGCAATATTGCGACGGTTCAAATGTCCAGGTCCAGCACACGTTCGTTTACCGGGCAGTGATTCCACTTTAGAATCATTTGGTAGGCCTACTTTTCACTAGTTTGATCTGGTACTATTAAATACAGTGAAGTAGCAACACTGCTCAGTCCTCCTTCATTCCACTTTAGCGGCCCCAACGCACATCTACACTGTTATTTATTCGTTTGTGTTAACTTTAAAATTTAATATTTAAAATTGTTGTATAATATAATTCTATTGGTTTCGTGAACATATTCGCATATTTGCAAATAGTTATGAATGGAAATGCGAATACGAATACGAATATTGAAAAACATAGCGAATATTCGGACATACGAATACGAAACGAATATTCGGTCCATGTCTAATATTATATATATATATATATATATATATATATATATATATATATATATATATATATATATATATATATATACGCTGTATATATTTGTGTCTATGTGTCTGTGTTGTGTGTGTGTGTGTGTGTGTGTGTTGTGTGTGTTAGTGTGTGTAGTTAATATTGATATAAACAACACATAATATGTAAATTCTATCACAGTAATATGTATCAGGTATAAAATATGCGTGTTCAAGTACCCGTGTGTGTATTTAAATGAAAATTCCATTATACTTTGAAATTCAATATAGCCAAACGTTAAATGATATTGGGAAGCTCTGATGGTGTTTGGTGGTGATGATGTTTGGTGGTGATGATGTTTGGTGGTGATGATGTTTGGTGGTGATGATGTTTGGTGGTGATGATGTTTGGTGGTGATGGTGTTTGGTGGTGATGATGTTTACTGTATATGATGGAGTTTGTTGTTGTGGTGATGATAGTGGTGACGTTTATATCATGGAGTTTGCTGTGGTTGTTATAGTGGTGATAATGATGTATATATGATGTAGTTTGTTGTTGTGGTGATGATTGTGGTATATATATATATATATATATATATATATATATATATATATATATATATAATATATATATATATATATATATATATATATACATCTACTTAATTAAACACAAGTAACAATACAAAATAACTTGCAACACATCTAGAGAGGCTTAAGGGGAGATTTCCACTTGATGGATTTTTTTCTTGACCCCTTTCTCCCTCATGGTTAGCCCCATTGCTTTTGAGATTTTAAGACGTTTGGCCCATTATTTTGACGATTTTAAGAACTTTCAACCCATTTCTGTCAATTTTAAGACCTTTCGTGCCATTTAGGTGTCGATTTTATCCTGGCGAGCGATAGCGAGCCTGTAATTTAAGAGGAACCGGCTTTCAGCCGGGACATTTTTGTACCGAAAAATGTACAAATTAATCTTGAAAAGGGGTTAATGGGGCGTATTTTAAAGCTTGATGGAGGTCTAGGGAATAAACTGAATACCTCCCCTTAATATAGCCTCAAGCGCTGCCTACCCCGGATAAAAAACTCCACAACTTCTCCTCCTCCCTACTCTAGCAACAGCCACGATCAAAAGTTGTAGCCTAGATTCACAACTTCAACTATATTTCCCTATTTTGATATTAGAACCGTGTGTTTGGACAAAACTGTATACAATTACAACATAAATCTTTCTCACAGAAGATTCCTATAACATTCCTAATCAGCATGTGACTTTAGCTCTAAATTGCTTGTTGTA
This sequence comes from Paralithodes platypus, assembly GCA_032716605.1. Lineage (NCBI taxonomy): Eukaryota > Metazoa > Arthropoda > Malacostraca > Decapoda > Lithodidae > Paralithodes > Paralithodes platypus. Next base: position 34,775,177 of record CM064524.1, on the reverse strand, counting down.
TGAAGTGTATGTTGCATATTATTGATGAATTGGAGTGGTTGTGAGTGTTGTCTGTAACCAGTGTACACAACTTTATCATGCTGGTAAGGTACAAGTATTCACGTTGTAAATGCGGCACTGATCTACTGCACCTCCTATGTCCGCCATGGCAGAAAGAAGTATGGAGGCGATGGAGATCAAGTCATATAAACAGTCACCCGGCAAGAGATCGATCCCGGGACTTACAGTAACCTATTAATAATAAAAAAAAAAAAAAAAACACACACACACACACACACACCCCCACTGACTATAAAGGCTCTATGTGTCAATGCCTTATTATTGAGACACCCACACACACCCACCCCCACCCCCACCCACACACACACACTGACTATAAAGGCTCTATGTATGTGTCAATGCCTTATTATTGAGACACCCACCCCCACCCACACCCACCCCCACCCACACTGACTATAAAGACTCTATGTGCCAATGCCTTATTATTGAGACACCCACACACACGCACACACCCACTCACCCCCACCCCCACCCACACTAAATCACTTAGAGGAAAATAACATACTTAAAGATACTCAACACGGCTTTCGTAAAAAACGTTCCTGTTTAACAAACCTCTTAGACTTCTTCCACGATATCCTCAACCTCTACGATGAGAGTAAAGCTGTAGATATTATATACCTTGATTTTCAAAAGGCCTTTGACAAAGTTCCCCACAAACGTTTACTGCTAAAACTAAAAGCGCATGGAATACAAGACGGTGTGTTGAAATGGATAGAAAATTGGCTCAGCAACAGAAAGCAAAGGGTAGTCATAAACGGTAAGGCATCTAAATGGACCAATGTAAGTAGCGGGGTACCCCAGGGATCGGTACTAGGACCAATTCTCTTTCTAATTTACATCAACGACATAGATGAGGGTCTCACCTGCACAATCTCAAAATTTGCTGACGATACAAAAATTGCAAATAGCGTACTCTCAAAAGAACAAGTTGACGATATGCAACACAATCTAGATAAATTGTCATGTTGGGCCCAAATTTGGCAAATGAGTTTCAATGCGGATAAATGTAAAGTACTACATGTCGGATACCTAAATGAGAAAGCAAACTATTCGATGAATGGCACTCAGCTTAAGAATGTAAACAGAGAAACTGATCTGGGAGTAACAATATCGAGTAACCTAAAACCGAGTCAACAATGTTCAGAAGTTGTTAAGAAGGCAAACAAAATAATTGGCTTTATAGGCAGGTCATTTGAGCATAAATCCAAAGAAGTTATCCTAACCCTTTACAATTCCTTAGTCCGCCCTCTTCTGGAATACTGCGTTCAATCCTGGTGCCCTTATTACCAAAAAGATATAAACAAGCTAGAACGAGTTCAACGTAGAGTTACCAAAATGATACCTAGCCTAAAGAACAAACCATACGAAGAGCGTCTTAGAGAATTAAATCTATTTCCTTTAACCCAGCGCAGATTAAGAGGCGACTTAATTCAAGTGTTCAAAATCATCAAAGGCATCGACAATATGAACTGTAGTAAGTACTTCACTATCGACCAATCTAATTACACGCGGGGAAACGGTTGCAAAATTATTGGTAAATCTTTTAACTCGCACGAATCTAAGAATTTCTTCTTCAATCGAGTTGTCAACTTGTGGAATGGGCTTCCCCGAGACGTTATAGACTGCAGCACCGTTGATTCATTTAAATTCCGCCTAGACAAATATCTCGCATCAAACCCGCGACTGACTGCGTTTGTAAATGAATAACTTTATCCTCCCCTCAGTTACTAACCCATATGTCCCCTACTAACTTCCTAGTCCTGCCACGTTAGTGGCAGGGCAGTAGTTCCCTTTCCAATGTTCCCTTACCCACTCTAAACCACTGTTTGGACACTTGATCCTCAGTGTTTTGGAGGACAAGCAACCTAGAAGGGTCACTAGATCTGTTGTTGCTTGATTTCCTTTGTACTCCTTTGTACTCCTTTGTACTCCTTTGTACACTGACTATAAAGGCTCATGTATGTGCCAATGCCTTATTATTGAGACACCCACCCACACCCACACACACACTGACTATAAAGGCTCTATGTATGTGTCAATGCCTTATTATTGAGACACCCACCCACACCCACACACACACTGACTATAAAGGCTCTATGTATGTGTCAATGCCTTATTATTGACACACCCACACACACACTGACTATAAAGGCTCTATGTATGTGCCAATGCCTTATTATTGAGACACACACACACACACACACACACACACACACACACACACACACACACACACACACACACACACACACACACACACACACACACACACACACACACACACACACACACACACACACACACACACACACACACACACACACACACACACACACACACACACCCACCGTCGCCGGTACAGAAGGGGTTAAGGGGAGATTTCCACTGGAGGGATTTTTTTTTCTTGACCCCCTTTATCTCTCATGTTTAGCCCCATTGCTTTTGATATTTTAAGACGTTCGCCCCATTAGTTTGGCGATTTTAAAAACCTTCGCCCCATTTCTGTTAATTTTAAGACTTTTCGTGCCATTTAGGTGTCGATTTTTTCCTGGCGAGCGATAGCGAGCCTGTAATTTAAGAGGAACCGGCCTTCGGCCGGGAAATTTTTCTACCGAAAAATGTACAAATTTATCTTGAAAAGTGGTCTATGGGCTGTAATGTTAAGCTTGATGGAAGTCTAGCGAACTACCAACTAAAAACCTCCCCTTAACACTGTCTGGTCCAACGTCTTGCGGGTTATCAGGATATTTTGGTTAATTAATATTGAGGGGTTTACTATTTTCCCGTTTTCGAACGCCACAGTTTTAGTTTATCCCCTAGACTTAGATAAACGACTAGCTTGACCCCCTTCAAGCTTAAAAAAAACGTCCCCCCGCAACCCCTTCAATCCAAATATGCACCTTTGTCGGTAGAACAATGTACAAGTTTGTTATCGCTCGCTTCAGGAATGATCGACACTTTATTGGGTCGAAGCGTCTTATAATTGCCAAACTATTGACGTGAAACATCTTAAATTCCTCAAACTAATGAAGTTAAGGGGAGGTTTTTAGTTGATTCCCTAGACTTCCATCAACTTAAAATTACTCCCCCTAGACCCCCTTTCCAGATAAATTTGTACATTTTTCGGTAGAAAAATGTCCCGGCCGAAGGCCGATTCCCCTTAAATTACAGGCTCGCTATCGCTCGCCAGGAAAAAATCGACACCTAAATGGCATGAATGGTCTTAAAATTGACAGAAATTGGGCGAGGGTTCTTAAAATCGCCAAACTAATGGGGCGAACGTCTTAAAATCTCAAAAGCAATGGGGCTAAACATGAGTGAGAAAGGGGTCCAGAAAAAAATCCTCCAGGTGAAAATCTCCCCTTAAACAGGGAAGCTTCCAATAGACCCACCCTGCACCAAACAAGGCTAACGACAACAACAACCACCAGGTGAGCATTAATTGACCCCTTGCGAGTTTCAGGCTATAAGGAAGTTGGAGCCGTAGACATTGATATTTAGTACGGTTGTAATAAATTTGTAAGTACATGACGTCAAGTTCAAGATACACAAATTGTCAGAAAACGACATTATTATTGAATTTCTGTACACTATCGATGTTTACGGCTCCAACTTCCTTACAGCCTAAAATTCGCAAGTGGTCAATTAGTGGACCGTATTACTTTGATATTTGTGCTTCTAAATAATCTAAATATTCTAAATATTCTAAATATTCTAAATATTCTAAATAATCTAAATATTCTAAATATTCTAAATAATCTAAATATTCTAAATAATCTAAATATTCTAAATAATCTAAATAATCTAAATAATCTAAATAATCTAAATATTCTAAATAATCCACCAGTATACCATAAACGCGTCTCCTTAAACTGTTCAAACATTTCTGGCCAGGCTTTTTGTTTTTTTATAAGTTTGGATAACGAATTTAGGGGAGATGGGCCGGTTTTTCTGGTCCCCTTCTCCCTCGAGTTTAGCCCCATTGTTTTGTTTTTTTCGATTTTAAGACGTTCGGCTTATTAGTTTGGCGATTCTAAGACCTTTCACCCCATTGCTTTGTCAATATTAGGACCTATCGTGTCATTTAGGTGTTGATTTTTTCCTGGCGAGCGATAGCGAGCCATTCAGTTTAGGAGGGAACCGGCCTACGGCCTGGACATTTCTCTACCGAAAAATGTACAAATTTATCTTGAAGGGGGGTCTAAGTGGTGTTTTCTAAAACTTGATGGAGGTCTAGCGAGGAAACTAGTAATACAATAAATAAAAACAAAAAGCGACCAAAAAATATCCCCTATCCCCTAACGATGCTGATGAGAGTTTAGTCCATCGGAACGTACTGAAGCGATTTTTGTTTTTCAGTATAACGATATGATAATAATTCCAATACCATAATTTGATTGTGATTTATTCTCTTTTTTGCATGGGTGAAAACATGTTTTAATATACCATATTTTCAATTTACCAAGGGAAATAGTAAATGCATCACCACAAAATGAGAACCCCCATATATATATATATATATATATATATATATATATATATATATATATATATATAATTATATAATTTCTGTTAATATTCAGAATATATATATTCTGTTATATATATATATATATATAATTATATATATTATATTTCAATAAAATCTAATTTCAAATAAAATATTTTCTATTTGAGTAGTTTATACAATCAAAATTACGTTGATTGTTCAGAGATCAAGTAAGTGCAAGCTTCTGCAAGTGTACAGTAAATGCAAGCTTCTGCAAGTGTACAGTAAGTGCAAGCTTCTGCAAGTGTACAGTAAGTGCAAGCTTCTGCAAGTGTACAGTAAGTGCAAGCTTCTGCAAGTGTACAGTAAGTGCAAGCTTCTGCAAGTGTACAGTAAGTGCAAGCTTCTGCAAGTGTACAGTAAATGTATAGAATAAACAATGTAAATAGCATTTTAAGGGGGGACACCGGCTTTTTTTTTTCTTTCTCGCCTTTTCTCTCTTTCCCTGGCTTGTATCCAATCGGCCCCATTCAGCCAACTGTTTTAAGACGTTTATCCCCATCCAGGTGTTGATTTCCTCCTGGTGAGCGATAGTGAGCCAGCATTGTATGGAGAAATCCGGCTTCGCCGGAGAGATTTTTCTATCGAAAAATTTACAAATTTAGCCTGCTGTAAACAAATATATATATATATATATATATATATATATATGCTGGCTCGCTAATGCTCGCCAGGAAAATAATGACCCCTGGATGGGGGTAAACGTCTTAAAACAGTAGGCTGAATGGGACTGAACGGATACAAGCCAAAGAGAGAGGGAGATAAAGAGAAAACAAGCGAGGTGGGCTCCCTTAAGACAACCTGAGTTGGTTCCGAAGCAATAAACCCGGAATTAAATTTCTGTACAAATATTGCAATTGTAAATCATTTGTGTTGCTACTATAGTGTCCTATAGGTCTATTAGCACGGTAAATACTGATACACTCCTGTAGAATGGCTGCACACAATCTAATTAATCGGTGCTTTATCTTGTATACATCACCCAATCATCCTGCAGCTATCATGAACCTCAGCCAACCAACACACACACACAGCCCGTAGCCTAGTAGGTAGAGCTCTCGTCTCACACACGAGGGGTCGGGGGTTCAATCCCCGGCCGGGCGGAGACAAATTGCGCTTGTCTCCTTTCATGTGTTAGCCTCAGTTCACCTAGCTGTAAATAGATACCTGGAATAAGTGGACGACGTTGTGACGTCCCATCTGGGGTTGGCAAAAATGGTACAGGGCGAGATGGGTATCATATGGTTCACCTAAGCTGATGGCTACCTAAGCCTTCAGGCGAGACGATACCGTCTATAGTGAGAATGGTACCATACAGATCCACCCTAAGCCTTCGTTTCCGATGTCGCCAATTGGCTAAAAATACAGACTACACACACATCCACAGCCATTCCAACGATACATATAACACCTACACATATAGGAGGCGGGAAATAACGAGCATGCTCACTCCCGCAATACAACTAGAGTAAGTACAACTAGAGTAAGTACACACACACACACACACACACACACACACACACACACACACACACACACACACACACACCGTTGATCGCCTTACAGACAATCCCACTAGCGCCGGTGAAGGTAATTGGAGAAGTTTGGCAGTCAATACTCAAGTTATGAAGCACCTACAAACACATAGCCTATACACACACACACACACACACACACACACAGAGATGCAGCCTCCCACACACAAACACACAGACAGATCCCAACTCATCATCATCCACACATACACACATACACCCACACGCAAACAAACACAAGACACATATACCGCCCTAAACACACACACACACAAAGATACATACACCCACCCACACAAACACAAACACACACCCACACAAACACAAACACACACCCACCCACTCGTCCACGCAGACACCTCCCCCCCACCCCCATACAGACCCCCCCACACACACACACCGTTGATCGTCTTAGCTATAATTCCACTATCGACGGTCATTAGAGAAGTTTGGTCGTCAGTACTCATACTCACAAGCTCACAAACATACTCACAAGCTCACAGACATATGCTAACTCGTCGCCACCTACACAGACACATACCTCCACCCCCTCACACGGACACATACAAACAGACACATACATATACATACATACATACACACAGACACACACATACATACACATATACACCTCCCCCCCCACCCACACGTCCACGCAGGCATCCCCCCCCCCCACCACCCACATACAGACACACCACCGCACCCGCCCCCGCCCCCACCCACACACCGTTGATCGTTTTAGCGACAATCTCACTATCGTCGGTAATGAGAGAAGTTTGGCCGTCAACACTCACGTTATGAAGCACCCACAAACACACAGAGACATTCCCACCCACACACATATACACCTTCACCAACACACCCAGACAGACACACACACACACACACCCATATACACCCACCCACCCACCCACACACACCGTTGATAGTCTTAAGCGACAATCTCACTATCGCCGGTAATGAGAGAAGTTTGGCCGTCAGTACTTACGTTATGAAGCACAGGAGGCGAGGGATAACGGGTTCGATTCCTGCTGACTCCTCATACCTGTAATAATAATAAATAATATCAGGTAAGGTATAAGGGCTGTTCAGAAGTGATATATAAGGTTCTAGGCTAGCCAGCTATAACATCAGGTAAGGTAGGTATAAAAGCTCTGAATCATAGCATCAGGGGTTCTGGGCTAGCTATAACATCAGGTAAGGTAGGTATAAAAGCTCTGAATCGTAGCATCAGGGGTTCTGGGCTAGCTATAACATCAGGTAAGGTAGGTATAAAAGCTCTGAATCGTAGCATCAGGGGTTCTGGGCTAGCTATAACATCAGGTAAGCTATACAATCTCTGACTCGTGATATATACAACTAGATTCCATTAGGCATGACACCAGGTAAGGTATAATAGGCCTAATTAGTGATAGGTAGGGTTCTGTGCTACCTCCTATATGATCAATCAAGGTATAACGGTTCTGAGTCGTAATAGGTACGGTACGGTTCTGGGTTAGCTAGAAGAACAGATGTCACATAATAGTTTTTTGTCATGTGATATATAAGGTTCCTCTTACTAGTTCCCTACAATCTCTTTCTACGCGCCGCAATGTTACATCTCCTTCACTCTACTACCGCTATTACAACAATCAGTGGTCTTCAGAGATCAATCAGTCCATATCCCTTCTCTTGGGGCGAGTGCGAGTGCCTTTCAACACAGTCCCACTCCTATTCTGCCCAGCTCTCCAACCCAAGAATTGGCAAATTTTCTCAGTATTTCTTCTACTCAACAAGTGAACTCTGGAACTCTAATCCCGCAATCAATCTTTACCTAATCCTATGACTTAAACTGCTATAAGCTTTTTGTGTCCAGGCATTTTTACCCCAACGTCCCTTAAATTTGGCTCTGTCACTCTTTTGACTTTGGGGGAAACACTTGTTACAGGCAACCTGCCTTTTGTCTCCTTCATACACATAGACAAAACAATACGGTATAACAGCTTTTGACGTATGATACATTATGATACATAGAGTTCTGAGTGAAAAGATCAGGTAAAGTATAGCCAGCCTAGTAGCTCTGACTCGTGATAGATAGAATTTTGGGATAACTATATTACCAACACACCCTTCAAC